>MEHQ01000843.1:0-61485 GCA_008828725.1 Saccharina japonica | reverse complement strand
CTGAAAGAGGGAGGACAAATACCGAAATACCGGATTCCGGTATTTCCGGTATTTCGGTATCGGTATAATACCGATACCGAACCCGTTTTTTTACGAGTTTCGGTATCGCATACCGATACCGGAATTCCGGTATTTTCGGTTCGGTTCGGTATCGGTATCCATCCCTGACTGTGCTGATCTGCTGCTTTATATTGACGCCTCCTGCTCTTCTACCCAGCTTTTGTTTTCTGTGCAACCACAAATATCTACACCCGCCCCCAACGCCACAATGAATGTAAACCGTGTCTTACGTGATTCGACCCGAATAAAATGTATAGACGCACGACGACTATTCACGTTGATTTGGGCCTGCTTCTTATTCCTTGCGTCACCAAGAGCTGAGCGCTTGCAAACCGATTATTATATATACTACTGTGAACAAATGCCTTTGTTTTTTGTCGAATGTGATAAACGCGACGACTCCGAAGGGAAAACTTGTACGTATATTATAACAATTCGTTTGCCGAATTTCCTTCGAGATACTGAAGACACCCAAAAAAGCATTTCAGTAATCATCGGATCACTTTCTCTCCGACTGGGGGCACCAGCTGTTTACGGCTTATAGCTTGAGCCTCTGTTAAGGGGCCTTCTTGTAATGACTGCCACCTCCTCTCCTATCACCACCACGACTAATCTACGATCAAGTACTGTAGGTCGCTCTTATATCAAGTGACTTAGTTTACCCCGTTTCAAGTAACTTGCCTCGGCTGTACTACGATCAAGTAACTTGATGCACCTATGCTTCAGTGCAAGTAACTTGCCTGGGCCCATTGAAAACCCTGGACCATATGTTGCAAAAAAAATCGGAAACAAACCCCTCCTGCATTTTATATCCGGGGGTACGTATCATTTTTGTGTCTCCCCCGGAGATGTGTATGTACGTGTCCCCTACCAGGATCAAAAACAAATGTGAGCTCCGCCCAGATAAACGACAAGATGGTGCGATCAAATAGTCGAAGGGGGGGGAATGTCCGCATTTGTTAGTTTCTCTTCTAAGTAACCAAGCACTCCTCACAGTCTTCAATGCGCGTCTTTTCTCTTGAAAGTAAAGTGACGCCCCACTTCGCTTGAAGTCCTCCGGGAACGAGGCAATATTTCCCCCTGATACCCTCAGATCGAATGCGCCGGTGCTTGCGAAACGTGTTAAAGAAGACCTCAGGCTGGTTCACCGGGACCTTCACCATGCCACGTCCATGTGTCCGTACACCCAACACGACATCGAACCTCAAGTTCAGCGCCGGTCCATCCTGGGATGGCGTCAAGGTGACGCAGCGATCACCATCTCCCAGCCCTGCGTGAGTGGTTACCTTGCCGTCTTCGCCGTATTCATGGAGCGTTCCGAAGTGACCACCGAAGAACCCCGCTGCCCATGACGCCGCGACTGACTCAAAGCACATCCCTGGCAGTGAGCCCCAAAGGGGGCACTTATCGCTCACAGCACCCGCCCCTGCACCGTCGAGCACGTCAAAAACGCCGGTCTCCGTCTTTCCATGCACCCCGATTCCGCATGCCGACACGTCCAAGCAAAATGGATCGGCCTTTAGATCCAGGGCCTTCGCCACCTCCTCCTCTGGACTGGGCTCTCTCTCAGGGTAGTCCACTGCCATCAATATGGTCACGCCACCTGACGCACCGGAGAAAGCGGGAACCCCAATCCGTACTCGAACACCCCCTGAAGTCTCTACAGGAACGAGAAGGAGCCCGCCACGAGAGTCCCGCGTTGCTATCGCGAAGGATAACGTCCTCGACCCGGCCTCAACAATGAGCCTTCTTTCAGTGCCAAATTGAAGGCTAATTCTTTCGCAGCTTAGGTCAGCCAAGAAGGAATCTCTGCTGGAAAAGTGCAGCGCCCACAAACCCTTTACGGGGCCGCCGAAATATGCCCTCCAAGCACCACCGGGCCACTTTATCCTTCCGGTTCTACTACGATCGAATCCCATCACTCGCTTTTCCATGAACGGTACCACTATCACCCGGTCCCGATACCGCAGTACCCCCGTTCCCAGCACCCAGCTCCCGTTGTCTTCGCTCCCAACCACCAGGTGAACAACAAATCGAACAACCTTCGCTACGCTCCAAATCGCATAAAGCAACAAGAACGGCAAAGCCATCACCAAAAATGCGAATCGGGTCAAGGATTTCCCCAAGTTTACGCCCCGATACAATGCGCCGGAAGACACGGGTGATAGGTCAACTATTCCCGAACCGACATGGCCCCCGTAAATAACTCTCAGGTAGCCACGTGCAGAAAACGCCCTAGCGACAACGCCAAGAGAGCCTGCCGCGGAGGCCACAACCGTTATCAAGTCGGTAACGTTCGGCGAACTTCCCTCGTACGCCCATAGGGCGAAGAGAAGAGAACCCACAACAAGTAAGTATGTCATTTCCCACACTCCACGAAAGAGCCTCCTGTTACTTCCCTCGAATATTTCTTGGAAGCCGTCTGGAGGACCGGCGCCTCCGCCAAGCGCTTCTTCTACAGCCTCCTCGACAAGACTAGCCAGCGGCAGTCCGTTTCCTTCGATGACAACGTTGCAGTACACCTCTTTCGAGGCGGCAACGGCGTTGTCGGAAAACCGGGTGTAGCCGCCAGCCGTACGAGCCTTGCGCAGAGTCATCGAGACCGGAGAAAGGCCGTCGTTTCTGGTGGCCTTCACTTCCAGGTCGAAGTACATTGCCCTCCCGCTTGCAGCACCACTACTGTTACCTGTACCAGGACTCTCTCGACCACCTCGTGAAATGGCACCCCCATCGACAGAGTCATCTCCATCGCTATTCCAGCTGTGTTCGCTTTGTAGAGTCAGCGCAGGAGGATGTACGCTTGCGTTTGTTTCCCCTTTACTCGGGCTTCGTATAGATGTGCCCCACGGGCTTGGCATACTATCGCTTAGTGGAGTCAGCGCAGCAGCAGAGTCGGATGACTTTATTTTCTCGTCTTTCGGGTTTCGTACATGTATGCCCGCCGGGCTTGGTGGAGCAGCACTCAGTGGAGACCCCTCTCCAGCCTCCATTGCGAGCAACCCTGCGTCTGTGAAATGTCCGGGGCGCAAGGGTATGGTGACACGAGTTCACACAGACGGATATGAAAGAACGTACAGGTGTTATTTTCAGGGATCACTCTTCGTTGTTTCGTACCCACCTGACTTTATTGAAGTAGCTTGAACCCACACACTACAGGGGTCCGCATAAAAGTTAGACCTGCTTTTTTTTATTCTGCCGATACCTTTACGGAAAGAACGAAGGCAACAAATCACACGCCGTTTGTGTCCAACGGTGCCGTGAGTAAAAACGAAAATTCGCGTTTGCGCCTTTGTTTTTCATGACTTTTTTGTTTAGGGCCGTTTTTAACGACACGAGCAAATAGCAAAAAACTTGCTATTTTGGCAACAACAAATTGGCAAGTATTGGAAAATACTTTCTATCGACAAACACGATGAAATGGCAAGAAACTTGCTATTTGAGCCACGTAACGCCTTCAGTTGTTTTATCAAACCCCGTACAGCAAGGATCGGACAGCTAGACGACACCCTCGTCGAGGCATGGGTGGCCTGGAGACGGATCCAAGCATATCTCGTAGATCCCAGAGGTGGACAGCCCTCCAGGGCGATCATAGTCACGTTGTTCGTTGTCTTGGGAAAGCTGGAGCGACGGTTTGATTGGGATTGACTTGAGCATCAGCCCCAGACGGCACCAGTGCCACGCCTACACGCGTTTCGTCACCCGCGCCAGCAACCCCTTCAGCAGTGCCGTCAGCCACCATCATCTGCTGTCAGCACCACCATCTAACCCTCGGTATCTTCCTGTGTTGCTGCAGCTCGTGCGTCTAGCGCAACGGCGTGTGGTTTGCATGGTCTTGGGTAGGCGGGATTGGTCGCAAATGGCAAGTGAAATAGCAAATTTGACTTTCCAAAAACTTGCCAACGAACAGCTACGGAAATATCCGGAAAAAAACTTGGCAAGTTTTTTGCTATTTTGGCAAGTAAAACTTGCCAAAAAATGGAAATTTGGCAATTTATTTGCTAAATACGCGTCGTTAAAAACGGCCCTTAGTATTCACCTTCGAAGGCAGATTTCGTATGGGATTCCAAATGGCCAATTTTCAATACACTTATTTCCCGAAGGCTATGAAAATCACATTCTAGACACGATATTCAAAATGTGATCACGGATAATTGTGGTGATAGGCTATACGATCATCATGCAACTTGTTTTGGTGAAAAATGTTCCTTTTTGATGGCGCTGAAAATAAATCTGTTTCTGGGTTTTTTCCTTACTGGAAAAATGTTCATTTTGATGGCGCTGAAAAAAAATCTGTTTCTGGGTTTTTTCCTTACTGCTGTGCTGTGCTGTTTCTGGGTATAGAGGAACGTACTGCTGTGCTGTGCTGTTCGACAATAACAACACCAAAACACTGCAACAGCGAAACAGCAACAACAGCCTGCCGTTGTACTCGTACTCAAGTCCCAACAAGCTCGTATGCGTGTGCATACTCGCTGTCGAGGTGGCGAGGTATGGCTCGGCCGGTGTTGTGTTGTGTTGTGTTGTGTTGTGTTTTAGTTAAAACAAGCTCGTATGCGTGTGCATGCTCGCTGTCGAGATGGTAAAGTGTGTGGCTCGACCGGTGTTGTGTTGTGTTTTGGTTATTGTTGCTGGTAACCGCTGCTGCTTGCTGCTTGCTGTACGTCCGCTGCTGTGAGTTCGATCGATTGAGTGATAAAGTCATATTTATAGCGGTACAATATCCATGAACCAATTTGTTTTCAAAATTTTGAACTGGGAAAGGTGTTCATGCATCCCTGCCTGCTAATAAGCGTTGTCTGCTGCCAAGCTAGGGGGGTGTTTGTCTATGTCCAGACAGGATGGTGAGAACGGAGTAACATGGACTGTTGAGCCAGTAGCATTTACTCATACATATGGTCAAAATAGTGCACATTTGTGAGTATAGAGTATTATATGTATACTTCGAAGTATGTTATTATTGGAGATACTTGTTTATTGTACCGTGAATAGTATGATAAATCGATTGGTTTGGAGGATTAACAATCACTGATTACGAGTAAGTTCATACGTGATAAATCACTATAGGGATGTGCCTGCGTTCATCGTACAGGTTGAAAATGAGTTCGGGTCTGTTGGTTGATCTACACTTGATACATACTATGAGACGATCACAAGACAAGGGCTTTTTTGCAGGCAATTTGGTTTTAGCCTTTGTGGTGGTAATTTTATATATCTTCGCAGGTTCTACAGGCACTGCAAGGTCGTTCTCACAGGTGTTTCAGGGGTGGTGATACTACTAACTGGTTCTAGTTTTCAATTCTGTATGGGGAATGTAAGCCTTTTTATAGCTGCTCTTTGTCATGCTGAGAACTTACCGGAATTGGAAACATGGTTTAGGGATATTATCATAGTAGAACGGGAACGGGGGAAGCTCGATAACAGTATATTGGAATTTTGAGAATTGTAGAGAATGGAATTTTGAGAATAGTAGAGTTATGCATGAATATATGTAGCCCCTGAAACCTTTATCGATTGTTACTCTATGAATGGATATTTATACCTCGATAGATGTTTACAAAATTATAGATTCTGCTGTTCCAAATTCGTTGAGATAATGTGTAAAGGATGGATAACAATGACGAATATAGCTAATACCTACAATTAGATTGATGTGTCTTAGATACCCAGGGGATTCCATACGTTACTCTGTTAGTGAAGACTCGAGCTTTCGAAGGGCAGCATTTTCGAAGGGTTTCATATATATATATTTTATGATAAGTGGACAACTTTCAATAAACCAGGAAGGTAGATATACATGTACTCGAAACCTTTTCCCACCCACCTTGTCCCAAGCCACTGTTTATGCCCGTTTGGTGGAGACAACTCGGTGTTGCTAGACTCCATCGATCCCCTGGACTCCACTCGTCTCCCTGGACTACATCGTTGGATACCATCTACACTTTGTACGACGCAGCTTCGTCGAGTACATCGTGTACCACGCAGCTTTGTCGAGTCCGTCGGGTACAACACAGCGTCGTCGAGTCCGTCGTGTACTGCACAGCTTCGTCGAGTTCATCTTGCTCTACACGACAGCAACGCGAGAGGTTTCGTCAAAGGGAAACGGGTGGCGTCCCGACGAGGGGGGGAGGAGTGATTGGGGGGAAGAACATAACCAGGTCACCAAACGGCCATGGCAGGAAGAGGGGAACCTTTTTAGGGATCTTTCCACCACAGCCGCCTGGGTTCGCTGGTCAACAACAGCCTGGGTTCGCTGGTCAACAGCAGCCAAGGTTCGCTGGTCAACAGCAGTCAGGGTTCACTGGTCAACAGCAGCCAGGGTTCATCGGACCAGCGGGAGCTCAGGGGTGGCAGGCACCGTGGGGTGGTCAACCCATGATGCAGGGGTAGGGACCCCAGGGAGGACAACCACCCTTCCCACTAGGAACTGATGGATGGCGGATCGGACAGCTTAATCCGTTATACGACATAACCGGAGGGTTTTCTAAAAAAGTCCAACGCATGGTCGACCGCCTAGTCAAGGAAAGGGGGATAGAAGGACGGAAGAGCGCTTACGAGTCGGTGTTGCAACCGGGAGCGGAGAGGAGGCTCTCGATGAAGAATTATCCAGTGTTCTTCCTTGACGAGTTGACTAAACCATTCGCAAGACACCCCAACTGGACCATGCCCAAGGATCTGAACGGTACGGCTCCAACGTCCCCGCAGAGAAATGGACTGTCAGACATGGGTGTGGCGGTTTTTATGCGCTTACTACCGGATTCGTCAATGGTCAAGATAGCTTTTGCGAACAACCACCGTACGCGCGTACCTACGATCGATGGGCGCGAGGTTGTGAAGTTGGCCAAGGAACTCACAATCACAGAGTGGTGGACTCGGGGACTTGCAGCACATTTTGGATGGGATGGAAGGGTCGAAATATTTCTCCAGCATCGATTTGGCTTCAGGATTCTTACAGCTCGAGATCCATGAGGACGATCGACACCTGACGGCGTTTTGAGACACTGACGAGAAGCTGTACGAGTACATTCGCTGCGGCTTCGGGTTGAAGACAGTGCCATCCGCGTTTGCCAACTACGTGGGAGGGCGACTGTTACCAGTCAAGGATAAGAAAATCAAGAACTGGTTGGACGACATCGCTATCCTGTCGAAAACCCTTGAAAATCAATGGGGACTGCTTCGAGAAACGTTAGAGTGTCTACGGCAAGGACGTCTAACCGTCAATCTCCAGAAATCGCATTTCTGTCAGTCGGTCATAGAATTCATCGGCATGATCGTGGATAGGCTTGGTACCAGGCCTGCCCCGAACAAGATTGATGCCATCACGCAGCTGTCAAGGTCGAACACGGTGGAGGAAGTGCGAGTGCTGCTGGGCATGACAGGGTACTTACGGCAAGTCGTACCCCATTATAGCACAGTGGTGGCACCCATTTCCGACTTGCTGAGAGATCCGAGGCCCTGCCGGTGTGGACAGAGCCGTTCTTGCTGTACACCGATGCCAGTGAGATAGGAGCAGGAGCGGTGCTAATGCAATGCATCGAAGGAGTGGAGAAAGTGATCGCGTACGGCAGCAAAAGGTGGTCGAGAGGAGACTCCAAAAGGTCAGCAACAGACCGTGGATGCATGGCGGTCATGTGGGCGGTGAACAAGTTCCAACCCTATCTTTGGGGGCGGCCGTTCACGCTCATCACGGACTGTTCGGCGTTGACTTGGCTCTTCAAACGCCAATCCTTCACACCGAAATACCACCGCTGGGCTCTGAGGTTGATGGAGCACGACATAACCTTGAAGTGGAAACCGGGGACACGACATCAGCTCCCGGACGCCATGTCGCGGTTACCGAACAAGAGCAACGTGATCAAGCATTTCGACGACTCTTTTCCAGGAGACGAGTCGTTGCCAAACGTTTACAAAGGGTCACAGGGGCCAGTGCTCGACGGCGTACACCTCGAAACCTTAGGAGTGGAAGATGTGGACAAAACTAGTACTCAAAGTCTTGCAGTTCTGGCAGCCGTCGCATTCATACCCGCAGACCCATCGGAGGTAGATACTCAACAGGCCGAGCTTGTTATTGCACCGGAGCTTCCAGTGGTGGTCATGCTCGACTGTGGGGGGGGAGGCAGCATCCTTGCATCGGAGGGATTGCTGACGGTCAGAGGAGCAGTAGACCAGGACTGGAGAGCACTGGAATCCATCAGAGCAAACGGACTGGACAACGGTGAGAGGCTACTTAGAGTGACAACAGGGTCGCAGGAATGCCTAAGCATGTTGAGAGAGGTGAAACCAGACGTGGTGGTCGGTGACGCCTGCAGGAGGTTTGAAGGGGTGCGAGAGATTGAAGGAGTATCCGGAGCGAGTAGTTTAGCTCAAGCTGCCATCGCCTCAGACGCACGAGTTTTTATACTCGAATGTTTGGGCAACCTTCTACGAACGACGGAATGGAACGACGAGATTCTCCCCGCTTTGGAACGAGAGTCATACATCGTGGACAAGGCAGAGATACTGACGAGCCAAGTAGGGATTCCGTGGAGGAGGAAACGGACGTTCGCGGTAGGAATCAAGGAAGGCCTTGCAACGAAGGGGAAGTTATCCGTTTGGAAGCGGAGGTTGGAGAAGGTAAAGCAACCAGTTCAGAAATTGGGGGAATTTCCGGGACGGAGAGGCGCATATTTCCTGAAGAGAGGTATCGGAGAGCGAGCGATTTATTCGTTCAACGAACCCATCATCTCTTTGAACCGTATTCACATCATGGGGGAAAAGCCAACCGAAGGGTATGTCGCACACCCAGCGGATGCGGCACGCCTTGAAGAAGCTGAGGAGTTGCACTTCAACGACTACGCCAAGATCACCACAGGACAGGAACACTACGTGAAACCGAGGAGAAGGAGGTGTCGAATATGTGATGGACGACAACGACCTCTTATGGGTAGCACCTCTGGGAAAGGTCCCACGACTTGCAGTTCCCCAATCTCTCGTTCCAGGGATTATGGCGCTGGCACACAGCACCTATGGGCATCCAGAGACGGCGAGAACTACAGCCTTGATTAGTCGTCGGTATTGCTGGCCCACCCTCATCAGGGACGTGAGAGACTACGTCCTCTCGTGTGGGTGCAGGCGTCGCAAGCGATCAGCGAGTCAACGGGTTGCCATGCTACCGGCGAGGTTTGTGCGACCCGGGGAGGTACTCGAAGTCGACATCCAGGACATGGGGGTGAAGTCGGACGCAGGCAACAAATTTCTACTCGTGTCAATCGACAAAGCCAGCAAGTTCTTGTTCGCCTTCCCGCTCCCCACGAAAGAAGCACTCGGAGTAGCGAGGAAACTGCTCGAAGTGATGCTTACTTTTGGGCTACCGCTGTAGGTTCGCAGTGATCCGGGATCCAAGTTCACCGCAGAGGTGATGCAACACTTATGTAAATGGTTGAACGTGACCATCGCCTATGGGCCTGTCGACCATTCACGTGAGCAGGGGATGGTGGAGAGACTGAGGGGGTGGCTACACGAAGCACTAGGAGAACTGTGCAAGACCTGGCCTCGCAGATGGGACGTGTACGTACAGCCGGCACTGTGGATCCATCGTACCAACCGGGACCTACGCTTGCCGGGGAAGCCAACTCCCTTCCGTCTTTTTTTCGGTCGTGATGTACGCACGCAACTTGATGCTACGCACCCCGAGATCGATGGTGGTGATTTCAAGGGCGGGATGCACAGTTACGTGGCCAATAAACGTCAAGCGTACAAGGAGGTACGGGATGTACGGGTGGCTCTATTGAAAAGACATGATAACAGACAGAAAACTCGTGAGAGTCGGAATGCTGAAATCGGTCGGACCTCTGTAGGAACCCGTGTTGTTGTCGGAGACAAGGTGTTGATGAAGGAGGCGGAGTCTGTGATGGCAAGGGAGGGGATACATCATAAACTAGCCCACGAGCACTGGACCGGACCTTGGGAGGTGACTGAAGTTGTCTTACCAGGACTCAGCTACATCGTCACCATCAATGGGCGAGGGATTCGCCGACGGTGGGTGTCAGCAGCGAACATCAAGATGTTCCACTTTCGTCCGGACGACCTCCGTCACGACTTCGAGAAAGAGTTTGCTCACCTGGCATGGGGAGTTAACTTCGGACTTGCGGAGCCGTCAATTGTAGCGTCGCCTATGTATACCCTAATAGACAGAGAGACTATGATGGGTCAGGGCAACGCTTGGAAGTGGCGATACAAGGGACGATTCGTGGATGGCACGGAGTCGCAGTGGCTGTCCAAAGAGGAGACGCGAGACAGTTTCACCCTCTTACAGCTGGACGTTTTCCATGCACTGTGGGAAACGTATCACGGAGTGGAGTGCCAGGCAAGGTCGACTTCGACGCTAACGCGGAAGGAAAGAGATGGGATCGACCGTGAACATGCGTTGAAACAACACCCGTGGGGACCGTGATCTGGAGGGAATTCGCGGATGCTGAAGGAAACAAGAAGCGTCACCTTTCAAAGATCTTCGACTACAAGTCACCGAACTGGCGGGTTCGGTACGCAGACGGAGATTGGGAGGAACTCAACGAACGTGAGATCCTGAAAGCTAGGAAAACCGGAAATTCGCAATCCGGTTCCCCGTAAACGCGAGGAAGCGAAGTGGAGCTCGATGGAGAACGGGAGAAGACGTTAGCCGAAGGTCGACTAGCGAGCAGGATCAAGACCTCAGCCTACCCGGGTTAACGGGAAAAGCCGGGAAGTGGTGGATAAGAGGCGTTCAGCTGGTGCGCCTGTTGATAAATTTTGGCAAGTCCAGCAGTACCGATCTGGGACCTAATGTGGAAAAACGCTAGGCCCAGGGTCCCTACCCCCGGGGAGACGTCTTTCCATGAAAATGGTAGACGCCACTCATTCGAGCCTCACGGCAATCGAAACACGACTAAGTGTGGGAAAAGGCCCTCACTCTTACTCCAGTGTGTCCGCAGCCCGGTTAGCACGGTATTCTTAGGAAACCATGCTGGGGGGGTGTTGCGGCGGATTGAGACGCACGTAACGTAAAATACGTAGCGGAATGCTTCCTAGGTCTGTGCAACTCCAGTCAGTCTAGAGCGCTTCGCTCACGGCGGCAGTCGAAATACACAAAACCAATCACGAGGGAAAAATTAAGAGAACTTTATCTGACACGAGCTTGAGTGATTGCGAACCGAGCCTGAGTACAGCGATCGTTACCGTAAGGTCGTGTCGAAGGTTTCATCAAGATATCTGTTGTATAGCACTAGCGCTTGGAAGAGGAGTGCTTGAGACTTGAGACTAGACTGGTATTTTGCATGAAGCTATCGAGACAGGACACAGGAGGAGGAATCAACTTGCATACATCCAAGGTTCAGAACAAGAAGCGGTGAGAGACATATGGACAGGTGGATTGGAGACCAGGGTGCGTACGTCTAAAACAGCTCTTATCCTTCGTTACACCAACTATGTCCATCGCTATGCCCACCAAATGGGTCAGGGCCTACGACCAGCCGGCGGGGCTGGGGTTTCCACGAGCGTGAGGGGCGGTCTCGTCCTGGGGGGTCGCCATTTTCGTCCACGTTGTGTTGGACTTGCAAATGTATGGAAGTGTTCTAATGCAGGGATGACAATTTATCCTCCCCGGGTGGCACTGGCTCCCCGGACCTCAGCCAATCAGTGACAGAGCCAGTGGAGTTGGAGTTTCCGCACCGTGCGGGCGGTATATCAACCCGGGGGGTCATTGTTTAGTCCCCCATCTGTCGGAATTGTAGATGCATAGAAGGATTAATCATCCCGGGATGTTTTTTTTCAATCATACCCGGGTGCGGCGGAACCTCAAAGCTACCCCAGCCAATCAGCTATGAGCTAGTGGGGCTTGGGTGTCTACATCATTCAAGGCGGTATCAACTCGGGGGATCACCGTTTTTATCTCCCCCGTGTCGTCGTAGATGTATATTTACGGACGGATTTATGGTCCGGGGATGGTACTTTACCCTCGCCGGGTGGCACTGGCTCCACAAACCTCAGCCACTCAGTGCTGGAGCCAATGGGATTGAGGTTTCCATACCTTGCGGGACGATATCGACCATAGGGATCATATATTTCATACCCGGTTTGTCGGAGTTGTAATGTATGGAAGGGGTCGTTCTCCGGCGATATAACCTACCCTCCATGCATGCGGCATACCCTCAAAGCTACCCCAACCAGTCGGTGATAGAGTCAGTGGGATTGGGGGTTCCACACACTGTGCGGCGCTTTTTCGACCCGAGGGAACTTGGTTTCCGTCCCCCGGTTGGTGGAGTTGTGCATGTATGGAGAGATTTCCGATCCAGGGATGGGAACCTATCGTCGTCGAGTGGCGCTGGGTTTATTTTCGAGCCCCAGCCAACCAGAAACCGACCAGTGGGATTGGGGTTTCCACACCGTGCGGGGCGGTGTCGATCCGGCGGAACTCGACTTTTCCTCCCGTGATGGTGGAGTTATATATGTACGGAGATATTTCGGATCCGGGGATGGGACCTTATCGTTTCCGGGTGGCGCTGGCTGTATGTTTGAGCCTCATCCAATCAGCGATGGGCCGGTGGGGCTGGGGTTTCCACAGCGTGCGAGGTGGTGTCGACCCGGGGAGTCTCCATTTTCGTCCCCGATGCTTCGGAGTTGTGAATGTATGGAAGTGTTTTTGATGCGGAGATGAAAAAGTATCCTCCCCGGGTGGCGCTGGCTCCCTGAACCTCAGACAAACAGTAATGGGGTCAGCGGGGTTGGGGTTCCGACACCGTGCGGGGCAGTACATACCCAGGGGATAGGTATGTAAGTGTTTATGATGCGGGAATGGTATTTCATCCTCCCCGGGTGGCACTGGCTCCACGAACCTCAGCCAATCAGTGATAGAGTCAGTGGGGTTGGGGTTTCCACACCGTGTGGGGCGGTATCGACCCGGGGTATCATTTGTTTCGTCCCCGGTTTACCGGAGCTGTAGATGTATGGAATGATTTATTGTGGGAAATGGTCATTTGGGGGTATAACCCCTGATTTTTCAGCCATTTGGGGGATAGGCAAAACGCGCCCACGGCGGGCGCTCCCGCGTGCCCAAACAGGTACCAAATGTAATTCCGACGTCCTCACGAGATGCCCGAAGCCCATGCCAAACACGCACACTACGTTTCGTTTTTTTTGGGCACGTTTTTGGGCCTAACGGGACAGCGACGCATGAGGGGGCATACGAAGCCCCCCCTTTGACCACATGTTGGGGCGGGGGATAACCCCACGTATCTAATAAATGTATCTACTACCCCCAATTGACCACTTTCCCACCTCATTTGGCCGAAACCAAACCCCCTTTTGACCACCTGTGACAGACCCAAAAACGACTAGAGTGTACGTATCCACGTCACCGCCCAACAGCCCGAATAGACCACGGGGCGGAACATCCAGAGAGTACATCATACAATCCGTTAGCTAGGATCTTTAAGGGATGATTTTGTCTTAAAAATTGTATACCTGTGGTCCGCATATCGGAATCGTGGTCCGCGCTCGGAATGTTCTCGCAATTTTCTTGCTAGATGCAAAAGCGGCGCAGCCGCGTTTCTCGCCCGTTTCTGGTCCGTTTTGTGTCCGGTTTGGGTCAGGGTTAGGGTTAGGGTTAGGGTTGGGGGTTGGGTTGGGTTTACGCCCGTACCTTGATCCCACCAGGAAGTGCTTCCTAGCTTGCAAAGCAATGCGAGAAGTGAACAGCCCGCCCCTATAAAGATCCTAGCTAACGAATTGTATAGGGAGCTCTATCCAGAACTTACGAGTAGTCGCGATCGTTTGTCTCTCCCAAGAAATCTCGGCACACCTATACAAACCAAATATTTACAGACAATATGAAGATATCGGTTCTTTTGAGAGAACATGATGGCGAGGGGATAGTCAGAACATATATGCGTATGGGTCGTGGGTTGCTGGGTGCTTGGTGCTTCGTTGCTGGGTGATCCGCACGATAACACACCAGCCCGCCGTCCAACGCACAGCACCGACACCCAGCGGCTTTGACCGTAGAGTCGGGTAGACCAACTCCTTCCCGCCGTGTCGAGCTCGTTGCGCCTTATGTTGCTCGTGTCCCAAGGACCCCTCTCGTCCGACAACCAAGCACCGAGCATCCATTACCCAGCGCCCAGCAACGAAGCACCAAGCACCCAGCAACCCACGACCCATAATGCGCATATGTGTTCTGATTCTCCCATCACCATAATCTTTTTTCAGAAGAACCGATATCTTCATATCGTCTATAAAGATTTGGTTTGTATACGTAGGCTGTGCCGAGTTTTCTATGCCTTTGAGCTGAGCACATTCAGGTAGCGAAATGTAGATTGTCATTTCCAGAGTATGTGGTGTTTCCCTGGGTCTCCATGTCGAGCAACTGTCATGGCTCGAGTAAAATAAATGCATCCCTAGTCTAACCCAAAGGATCAACACAGCACAATAGGCACGCGTGTGAACAAAAATGAGTAGAACATTTTCGAGAAAACCGCACCAAATATTCAATACCCAGCTCTAAATAGTAGATAGTACCAATAATAGTACTATGAAATAATGATCCCGATTTCTGTCACTTTAAAAGGTTTCTAGATATATTGTGAAGCATATTGAACGGGGGACATGCTAAACATACGGGTACCCGGGTACTCGAACCCGCCGAGTAGCCGGGTGTTGGCCACCCCTAAACCCAAGCCTGTCACGGGTTTTACCCGTCCCGGGGTGTACCCGCCGAGTACTCGGTTTTGGATCATTCGGGGGACACCTCTACTTCTCGTGTAGTCTTCGTATCATACGAAAATGAATGGAATGCGTATCTGTGCCATACATAAGGGCGCATTATACTCTGCATCTACCTGGCTAAAACGCTTAAAAAATGAGGTCACAAACGGCAGAGGCAAAACGACCCATTTTCGAAACCTAAACAAATCTAGCAAAAAACACGGCCTGAGATGGGACACAATAATCGAGGAGATATGGAGGTATGAACGGATATAAAATAAAAGCAGAAATTATACTATTGGTAGCCACGGAGGATTATGGGGATACAATACTGTAACGGTAGTAGGACAAAGGGAGAGAACACAGTTAAATCATCGGTATGTCTTGGTATCATTGCAGGTCTTTGCCGTTTTCTTGGACAAAAATATACCTAGTGAATCGTATCGCTTAAAACAAGGTAGGGTTAGCCACGCCGCCTTGCACAATCAACCCCCCATCGGCGATTAAAACCTTGGCTGTAGTCACCCCTTTGGCAACCCTCAAAACCACGTTGAAGTTGGCAACCAGTCAGCGTACGTATTGTGATTAGCAGAGAGGGGAGGTGGATGTTAGATTCCTTACCTACGGCGGGTGTCAGCCTCCTGCGCGACGGTGCCCCTTCGCGCCCCTCGACACCCGTCTGTGACATCGCTGCTTTGCTATGTAGGCGCTTATCGTGGAACGCACTTGATATTCACACCTGGTGTTTTGGGGAGAGATTGAAGAGAGTGGCATACGGGGAAATGTTACAAAATCGTGCGACTCAATGTTTTCACGAACTTCAGCGTGTGATGTAGGAATGGGCAACCTGGTGCTTGAGCGCAGAGGGTTCAGGAGTTTCTCTCGAGGGCTTCTCTTACACGAGTACGAGGAGAGGATATCAACATCGAAACAATCTGTGCTTCATAACAATGTGAGTACGAGAGCGTGAGTGCGTCTTGTGCCTTACACAGGCATCCGTCACTGCTGTACAACTGCAGGATTGCTGTGTGATAGCCCTAAACGACTATACTCCGTTGACGTGGCATCGTCGCCCACTGCTTGCTGTGGTATGCGATGACGAGCTTCCTCGGCACTTTCGACGAACAAAACAACCATAGTAACAACGCGATACGCTTGCATGCGCGTAGGGTCCTCCATATTAGGACTCCATCACAACTGCTGCACTGCTGCGGTTCGGACTGCCTATACTGTGCGATATACGTTCTACGGCTGTACTACACGTTGTGGTGGTATTGCCACCTACTGCTGTTTCAACGACAAATATTCTCGAGTGAAAACATCGAGTATTATAAGCTAAACGTGAGAAAGAGCGGTATAGGTTTCACTGCGTGCGTCTAAGAGGATCCTACGCAGGACATTGTAGTCTAACTGCTGCAACTGCTTGTGATGGCGATACCCAGAGAGCATCTCCGTGTCGATTGGAGGCTGAACCTTTTCAACCTCCCGCCACGTTTATGTTTTAGACGTGGACTAAATATTGACGAAATGTCGAGTACTACTGCTATATGCTGTTCAAGGCAACTCCACGACAATCCAGTTTCGCTTGAGATTAGAAGCTCTGCTTCCATACCGTGGATACGAGCGGCAGCAGTATTGAAGCAATTCCTGGCGGTAAACATCTACCTGTTGTAGGAACCCTGACTTCTCCACACCCGAGAGAGGCCATCGGTGTACCCGTATGGTCATCGACGAGAGGACTCTGGAACATATAACAATCTCGACCCATCAAGGTCGGTTATAATGTCTGCTGCACACCGTCAAAACAAACTTCGTATCACAACCCAGTACCGCTGAGGTTAGGACCTCTGCTTGGCGTAGTCCATATCGTGGGTCGTTAGCCTTGGAAGCCCCAAGCAACAGCCCTAAAAGCAATTCCCGACGGCACCGCCGTCTGTTGATGGAACCCCGACTTCGGAAAGAGCCTCCCGTGTGACCATCGTGGAGACTCTGCCAAATATCCAAATCTCGATACCGCCTCGAGTATATAGCTTGACGCTGTCTCACTAGCGAACCCCAAAGGCAACCACAGCACTGCTGTAGATTAGGGAACGCTTGGTGTCATCCACTAGGACGGTGGACTTGTTAGCCTTGTGACTCGTGACTCACGAGCAGACGCTACGTATATTGAAGCAAAATCCCGATCAGCATATTATACAGTAGCTGTCTGTTTAAAGGAGCCCCTGACTTTATATCATTTCCTAGAGGGTGTTTACTGTACTTCGGGTGATATTCGAAACATAGGACCCCAGCGAAATAACCAAAAACTCTCGATACCGCTTCGAGTACTCTTAGCTTGGCGCTGTTCCACAAGCAACCCCAAAGGAAATCACAGCACTGCTGTAGATTGGGGGACCTGCTTGGCGTTATCCATTTGCATCGTGGACCGTAACACTTGGCAAGCCCGAGCGAAAGCTACAAGAGAGCAACTTCGGTTCGAAGCGCTGACTATCTAAATCAGGAATCGTGGAACCAATAACTCTCGACCCAAGTCGAGTATCAACGCTGTGCGCCGTCAAAAGCAACTCCACAGCACAACCCAGCAGCGCTGCGGCTAGGAGCCCTACTAGGCGTAGTCCACATCCTGGATCGTAAGCCTCGGACACTCCGAGTAGCACGACAGCGTGAAGCAACTCTCGGACAAGGATCTTACTGTCTCATAAGAGCTCTGACTTCAAAAGCAAATTCTGTGAGAGGATCCTTACTCGTGTGATCCACCATGAGCACCCCCCTGGACAAATACTTTTTGACAGTCTTCCCCCACAACACTGTTGACGATAACTATCCATTTAAAACGGAACAATTTCTCAGTTTCTCCGATCAAGCTACGAGCAAAGATACTGAGTTTTATCCTCAGCTCGCATTGCTGTTGTAGTACTATTGCATCATACGTACTGTACTGCTGTCTCCTGCGGTACTGTCGTATTCTGCTCGTACTACAGTGCTTCTGCTGTGCTGCTGCATCATAGCATATACCTGGTACAGCACAGTACTGGTGTATAATACATACGGCAAATTGAAAGTCTCGGGACCCTCGAGCAATCATTTTTACGACAACATCATCTTCAAGATTACAAGTTGGGAGCTCTGTTGTTGGTCGTGGTCCACGACGAAGAGTAGATCGTAAGTTATCGCGACCCCCGAGCAAGGTGCTAGAACAACTTCGTCAACACAACTACTGTAAATGCAGTACTGCTGTAAAGTTTGAAACTCTGCCGTACGTCGGTTCACGACGGACTGTGAATCAGAAAAGTCTCGGGATCCCCGAGCAATTGTACGACAACAACTTCATCACGGAGGTCTGCTGTACGACTTCAATACCACGCATTCGGTTCAAACTACTGACTGCGGCAATCAAACAAGACCGCTTGGCCAAGGACTACCTGTCATCATGAGGGGTTCGGCTTTCAACAACAAAGGCAACTTCATCAACGCCATAAAGGGACTGGTGACAGGCGACGGCGGAAGGGGTTTCTACCCCAACGCTGACAGGTTCACGATGATTGTGGAAAATGGCACGTCGGACCATTTGGTGAACGACGAGCTAATTCCAAGACTGCAGGACAGTATGCGGGATTACAAGAAGCTAAAGGAGCCCATGGCCATCGTCACCGCCCGTAACGAGAAAGTATTCGCGACGGCAACTGGGACTATCTGGGGATACATCATCGATCAGGCTGAACAGCGTGTTCCAGTTCGTATCTCCACCATGATCGTACCTGGATTTGGGACGCAATCTCTTCTCTTCCATCAAAGCTATGACCTCCGCAGGAAGCACCATCTTCGAGACGGGGAACGTTTACCTACAGTTTGACAGCAACCGTTCGCTTCCGCTGAACCAGCGCCCTGAGAAAAAAGGTCTGTGTTCGTACGAAGTACTTCTTCGCGCCTTGGGAGGCACGTTTGAAGCAGCACCAACTACATCCCAACATATCGGGGTGTCCGAATATGATGGAGAAACGCCTGCGGCCAAATACAGGTGCATGCTAAGGAGCAGTAGTAACACGCCTGAGGAGGCCACTGTCGCTGAGACGAACGCCAACGTGCGCAAAGCCAGGGAAGCACGCCTGAGGAGGATACTGTTACAGTGCTATGGAAATATTAGCACATAGCCAATATGAGTCAATGTTCAGTAGTACTGCTCTTGTACATCGTATGTTTCGGTTCGTGAGTAACGCATATGTATGCGGAGGAATTACTGCTGTAGCCTTCTCTACTCGTAGGATCGTAGCCTTCTCTACTCGTAGGATCGTATCCTTTACTCTTCCATGTGGATCTCTCTGGATAGCCTCGGCTCTTAGCTTTCCTGGTCGTCTCTAGGAGGTGCCCTCATCGGGACTTCTGCGTTCTCTCTCTGTGGATCTGTGTGTGCTGTGTTGGCCACCTAAGCGCCAGTGTTCAACATATCTTCATATCTCTACCGCACCAAGCAGTCCATCTGCTTCTGGTCCACGACCACTCACGGTGCCAACCATCTCGACTAGCGTCGAGAGGCACAGCCTTGTGCACTTGCCAGGGTATCACCAACGATAATCCATAATAGGTTATGAGCCTCGCACGCTACCTCTGCGCCACATGCCAACCTAGCGCGCGGACAATCAGCGAACTGCGTCGTCTGTCGTACGCATTTACCGTGAAGGGGGAGTTTCCTGACGTCGCTCACAGAGACGGCTCCTTCGGCTTCACGGAGTATGCGTATGCAACTGGGACATCTCAGCCAGGTGTTCCAAGGACGATCCAGGAAGCGAGATCTATGCCGGACGCTGCCATGTGGAACGCAGCCGCTGAACGCGAAATGGCGAGCCTCAAAGAACGCAAAGTCTTCAAGCTCGTCCCGCGTAGCGCAGTTCCTTTCGGTCGGAGGCGCATCAACTCCAAGTGGGTGTTCAAGCGCAAGGCCGACGGCACCTACAAGGGGCGCCTGGTAGCTCAAGGCTGGAACCAAGTGCCTGGTGTTGACTGCGGCAGCACATTCGCGCCTGTGTGCAAGCTACAAGCCATCCGTGTGACCCTGTGTATCAGCGTGCAATTCGGCTGGAAAGTACACCAAATGGACATTTCAACAGCCTTTCTGTACGCGGGCCTACAGGAGATAGTGTTCGTGGAGCAGGCACCAGGATTTGAAGTCAAAGACAAGGATGGAGGCGAGCTAGTAATGCAGCTAGAGAAGAGCCTTTACGGACTCGCCCAAAGTCGTGGGAACTGGTTTCGCACCATCGACCCCGTCCTCGTCGAGATCGGGTTTGTTCCGCTAAAGTCCGACACCTGCGTCTACGTGTACGACCACGACGGCGCTAAGATCATCCTGACACTTTACGTGGACGACTTGCTACTGACGGGAAACAGTGAGGACACCATTGTTAAGGTCAAAAGCCAGCTGAAGGAACGTGTCAAGATGACTGACATGGGCGAGGCATCGCTCGCGCTGGGCATCGAGATCAAGAGAGACTATCAAGCTGGGCACACTGACCATTTCCCAGAAGGAGTACACCAAGTGTGTTCTAGAGAAGTTGGGTTTTCGGACTGCAAACCTACACCCATACCTGGCTACGGTCCGGAGCTTTCGAACGAGCAACCGGAGACACCGTACTGAGCGCGGAAGACAAGAAGACTATCAGAGCATCGTGGCGTGTCTGATGTACCTCACAAATCTGCGCTATGACACCATGTACGCCACGGGATAACTCACCCGTGCGATGGCCAAGCCATCTCAAGTCCACTAGTGGCGGACGAAGCGTCTTCTTCGCTACCTAGCTGGAACGACTGACTTCTCTATCATCTACAAGAAAGGAGGGTTTAAGCTTGTCGTCTCTCTGACTCGAACTGGGCAAACAACCCTGACAACGGGAAATCGACTTCATGCTACGTGACAATGCTGGCCAATGCACGGATAAGTTCCAGGTCGGGGCTACTAGGGTCTCACTGCCACGTCGACCATGGAGGCGGAGCTGGTTCGTCGGCCTTGGCGATGAAGGAAGCAGTGTTCTGCTCGAACATGCTGACCGAGCTAGGGTATTCGGCAAGGAGTTCGCGAAAGTGCCACTGTACTGCGCAATACGGCGACGCTACACGCACTTGGAAACCGCTCGCACAGCTCAAGGACGAAGCATATCGCTCTTCGCTACTTCTACATCCGAGGAGCTCGTGTTCCGAGGGAAGGATTTCCATTCACTACATTCGGTCGAACGACAACATCGCCGACATCGGGACCAAGCATCTGAACCAGCACCAGTTTCGCACCTACTTTCGTTATCGAGAACTGCAACGTCGTGGACTTCATCAACAAAACGACCTACTAAACGTGTTGTATGTTTGTGTGTTTGTGAATCTCTGTTGTTTGTGTAAATCAGCTTCAGTATCGACATTAGGCCTCGCAGCATTTCTGTTGATCGAGCCATGTAGGATTGGTCGGTTTGGACAATAAACAATAGCAGAATTATTTGCAAGCGCATGAATGTCTGTAGCACGTACACAATTCAAATACTAGAACGAAATGGATTGAAATGAATTCGCATTTATCTTTGTAATCACAAGTTTGGTACAATTCAGAGCAACGTTCATTGAGGGGGAGTGTTATGGAAATATTAGCACATAGCCAATATGAGTCAATGTTCAGTAGTACTGCTCTTGTACATCGTATGTTTCGGTTCGTGAGTAACGCATATGTATGCGGAGGAATTACTGCTGTAGCCTTCTCTACTCGTAGGATCGTATCCTTTACTCTTCCATGTGGATCTCTCTGGATAGCCTCGGCTCTTAGCTTTCCTGGTCGTCTCTAGGATGGATCTCTCTGGATAGCCTCGGCTCTTAGCTTTCCTGGTTGTCTCTAGGAGGTGCCCTCATCGGGACTTCTGCGTTCTCTCTCTGTGGATCTGTGTGTGCTGTGTTGGCCACCTAAGCGCCAGTGTTCAACATATCTTCACATCTCTACCGCACCAAGCAGTCCATCTGCTTCTGGTCCACGACCACTCACGGTGCCAACCATCTCGACTAGCGTCGAGAGGCACAGCCTTGTGCACTTGCCAGGGTATCACCAACGATAATCCATAATATACAGTTACAGAGGTGGAGCGCCAACGAGTGTACATTCAGACAGACCGCAGCAATGCGCAAGCAGATTTCTGGAAGAGGACAAATCATCGACAAATAGAGCCGGAGCGTCATCGACGGGAGCTGGAGTATCCTCACCAGGGGCCGGAACACCATCACCAAGGGCTGACGATTCCTCATCAGGGACCGAAACGCCATCGTCAGAGACTACTACCGCAAGACGCTGGAGTGTCGGTCATCATCAGAAGTCATGACTTATATTTCACCTGGGACGCACCTGTTGCCTCGCCCGGGGTCATATCTTCCACTTCGACCGGAGTCACACCGGATGCACCGTATCACGAGACCGCCAGTACGAGACCCAGTCCAAGCGTCGAGGAGACCATCGACATCACTCACACCAAGATAGCATTGGGGGCAGACCCCCCGGCCACGTGTGTGGATTTTGCCTACACCAATAGAGACCCATTTCGTATGTTGGAGGAGGAAAACTGGGTAATCAAAATCCCCAACAAATCACTACTGTAAGATACCATCCACTCCACGGAGCAGCATCATCCGGAATCACTGGATCATCAATATCTGGGTTCATCGGAACATCCGCATGTGGGATCATCGGAGCATTAGCATCTGGAACTATCACAGAATAAAGTATGGGATGACTGGATCAACAACATCTGGGATTGCCGGATCATCAGTCGGACCCTCATCATTTGGCATTACCGGGTCATTATCTGGACCATATCATCTGGCATCACCGGAGCATCAGCTGAGACATCACCGTTGCTTCACCAGGGGTCGTGTGAGCTTCCCGAGAGCGCTGTCTGACTCGCGCCTCCACACGAGCTGGGCCCAACACGGACAACACAGAGAGTAACCGTTAGCTAAAGGAGGGTCTCAGGCTCACAACAGCGAAAGGACAACCACGGGCAAACCCCGGGACAGGACCTGCGGAATCAACACAGGGCAATCAAGAGCCACTGGCGACTTCGGCTTTCGTGTACACCCTCAAGCCAACTTCAGGCTTCCGCTTATTCCTGAACGAAGCGCCCATCAACATCGGGACCAAAAAGCAGACACTGCCTGCTTGATCAACAGTGGAGGTGGAGCTGATAACAGAAATCAGATTTGAGAGAAAGGAAGTTACCTACCTCTTCAAGTTCAACGTAGGTTGAGCCTCTGACCCTATTCATGAGCAACGGATAACGGACCAAGCATATCGGAGGATCACCGGCGTCTATACCATCAAGATCGAGCCACTGAAAGCGTGAAATGCGTTTTCTCCCTTATCGAAGATGTAGAGTGTTGCATGTTCGCTTTGTACGGGGCGGGAAGAAAATAATTTCCTTGGTCAACGAACCGATCACTGGAAGTTTGTTCTTACGTTGTTTGGTAGCGTATGCCGTCCATCTTCCTTGCAGTGCAGTAAATACCGGTGTTGTGCAAGATTGCGATACATCGTAGTCAGTAAGTACCAAGTAAGGGTACATTGTAACAAAGTCGAACTAGCATTTTCGATTGGATAGTTAAATCATAAATTACACTATGGCATCTCCAGTACCTCGGGATGTATGGCAGGAGAACCCGCCACCTGGACGAGTACAAGCGGGAGATTAACACACACGAGGGGTCATGTCTCTCTGAAAACAGTTTGTCTTGTTGCAGCTTTAAACAGCTGGCAATACCTATGTGTCCCTTTGTTTGTTTTGTGGGCGGCAGGGACATTATTAGTGGGCTGTTCACGCCTACTCTAATGTGACCACAACATCATTAAAAACAATTGGAGTACAGGAAGTAAGCACAGGAGGGAGTAGACTTTGTGCAGAGGGTTATTTTTGTTTCTGTGGGTCGCTCATGCTACACATTGTCGGATGGCAAGAATAATAACAACACCAACAAGGACAACAAGAACAAAAGCATGCACAAAGACAAGAACAACAAGAACAACAAAAACGCCAAGAACAAGAACAACAACAACACCAACAGCACGAAGAGCAAGAACACCAAGAACAACACGACCAACAACAGCAACAAACAACACGAACAACAACAACGTCAACAACGAAAATACCCCGACATAATAATCAACGTTGAAGATCATGCTGCACATACATCAACGTTGAAGATGATACTGCTGTAAGAAAAATAGGTTTACTTTGTACATTGTTAAGTTCGCAAAAGAGCGATACGATATATTATTATTATTATCATCTTTGCCATCGGACAATGTGCAGCATGAGCTTCAACGTTGATCACTCTTAACATTCCCGAAAGCAGAAAACCACGGAAACAAAGGAAAACTATGCGCAAAGTCTAACTTCCTCCCATGTCTACTTCCTGCTAAGCTGTATCCGCAATACTCCATTTGTTGTCGTTGTTCCCTTCTTCTTCTCAATATGCACTCTTTACGTTCTACTCTTAAGTCCTAAGCCGCATCCAAGCTCCATCCCCACGCCATCGGTGTGGGTCTGTCATTGTTACCATTCACATATATATATACAAGCGCAAAATTCGGCGTGCTTCGCGCGCCTTATTTTTTCTTATTGGACTGCGCCAAGCGAAGGCTGTAGATGGTGATCCATGTGGAATGACAACCGCTCCTAAAACAACTAGGTTTATTAGATCGGGTTTAACGAACTTGCTGAACCTCTTTGCTCCCATTGGTGAGGAACGCTGGCTTCACGAACTTCAGCCCACAAAGCCAATCAGCTACGAGCCAGTGGTATTTGGGCTTCCACACCGCGAAAGGCGAACCGGGGATGGGGCCGTATCGTCCCCGGGTGGCGCTGGCTTTATTTTCGAGCCCCAGCCAATCAGCGATCGGCTGGTCGGGCTGGGGTTTCCACACCGTGCGGGACGGTTTCGACCTGGGGGGTCGTTTCTTTCATCTCCGGGTGGTCGGAGTTGTAGATATACGGAGGCATTTCCATAACGGGGACGGGGACCAATCGTCCCCGGGTGAGGGTTTGTGGATGCATGGCGGGATTTCCGATCGGGGGATGATACTCTATCGTCTCGGGGTGGCGCTCGCTATATTTCGTGCCCCCTCCAATCAGCGATTGGCCGGTGTGGCTGGGGTTTCCACACCGTGCGCGGCGGTGTCGACTCGGGGGACCTCGGTTTTCACCCCCGCGTTGTTGGAGTTGTACATGTACGGAAGTATTTCCGAACCGGGGATGGGACCGTATCGTCCCCGGGTGGCGCTGGCTTCATTTTTGAGCCCCACCCAATCAGCGATGCGTATGTCGGGCTGGGGTTTCCACACCGTGCGGGGCGGTTTCGACCCGGGGGATCATTTTTTTCGTCTCCGGCTGGTCGGAGCTGTAGATATACGGAGGCATTTCCAAACCGGGGATGGGGACCAATCGTCCCCGGGTGAGGAGTTGTGGATGCATGGCGGGATTTACGATCGGGGCATGATACTCTGTCGTCCCCGGGTGGCGCTGGCTTTATTTCGAGCCCCAGCCAATCAACGATCGGCCGGTGTGGCTGGGGTTTCCACACCGTGCGGGGCGGTGTCGACCCGGGGGACCTCGGTTTTCGTCCCCGCGTTGTTGGAGTTGTACTTGTATGGACATATTTCCGAACCGGGGATGGGGCCGTATCGTCCCCGGGTGGCGCTGGCTTTATTTTTGAGCCCCACCCAATCAGCGATGCGTATGTCGGGCTGGGGTTTCCACACCGTGCGGGGCCGTTTCGACCCGGGGGGTCGTTTTTTTCGTCCCCGGCTGGTCGGAGTTGTAGACATACGGAGGCATTTCCAAACCGGGGATGGGGCCCAATCGTCCCCGGGTGAGGAGTTGCGGATGTATGGCGGGGTTTCCGATCGGGGGATGATACTCTGTCGTCCCCGGGTGGCGCTGGCTTTATTCCGAGCCCCAGTCAATCAGCGATCGGCCGGTGTGGCTGGGGTTTCCACACCGTGCGCGGCGGTGTCGACCCGGGAGATCTCGGTTTTCGTCCCCGGGCTGTTGGAGTTGTACATGTATGGAGGGATTTCCGATCCGGGGATGGGGCCCTATCGTCCCCGGATGGTGCTGGCTTTATTTCGAGCCCCAGCCAATCAACGATCGGTCGGTCAGGCTGGGGTTTCCACACCGTGCGGGGCGGTTTCGAGCCGGGGGATCGTTTTTTTCGTCCCCGGGTGGTTGGAGTTGTAGAGATACGGAGGGATTTCCGAACCGGGGATGGGGCCCTATCGTCCCCGGGTGCGGCGGGACTGGAGGGTCTCCCCGAGGGGCAACTCCCGCCGCGCGCGCCGCGGCCCCTGATTGGCCGAGGGCGCGCTGGGCCCCCCCCTCGACCAATGGGCACCGGGCTCGGAAAACGCAGGGATGAAATGTAATCCTTATTATATTATATTATATTTACCATGTACTGGTACCTATCAAGCATCCCTGACACACTTATACCAAAAATGCAGCCCCCCTTATGAATGGTTTTACCGACTCCTCACCGATGTTGCACCAATCAAAGCTGAAAGAAAGGGTGACATGCACTTACTTGTGCCTTTCAATCAAATATACCAGGTAATCTATGTTCCCCTTCTTCATGAAAATATCGATGCACCCCACACCCAAAGATGCTTCGCAACGATCGTCGGCCTACAAAGTCCCAAAGCAATGCATCCTCACCCTCATTTCCATCCCCACTCTAGGCAAAAAAACTCAACCCTTCACTTATATTACCATTATTACCTAATTTGCCTTCCGACAATGTGCAGGGCACTATGAATTCAGAATGGAAAAGCTGACACAGCAGTTAGTTCGTCGAATGCCACCAATCAAGCTCACCCAATATAAATTATCTTGTATTGCGTGTATAGTATGTACGCTGAATTCATACGCCGCACTTCCACCCTTCTTTCTCCAATATATTGGTACGATAGTGAAATTCTGAAGGTTTTGCTCCGTAGTATATATGTGTTGTTGTTGTTGTTGTTGTTGTTGTTGTTGTTGTTGTTGTTGTTGTTGTTGTTGTTGTTTGGTTTCAATGATTTGGAGGCGGTTGGCATTGCTATGATATCCTTTTTTAACCTGTTTCCGAAGACCGGTTAAAACCGGATGCAAACACTGACTGGTTTTAACCGTTTTTTTAATTAACGTGTCGTTATCCGGTTTTCGATTTCTTTCCCCCTCAAGGTGCCCACTTCTAGTCACGACCACACTACTAGTGACAACGCTTTTGAAAGAAAAGCGAATTTCCGTATGTCATGTCCTGATAAACAATCCTCTTCCTTGGGTCCCAAGATATTGTCAAGAACATCAGACTAGGTACGTACGGCCCCACACGAAAACCGAAGACCCCGCAGTCCTGAAGTGGGGGGAAGTGGGGGAGAGTATTGTAAGGCTTGGTATGGAGCAGGGTTAGAATTAGTTGGTGAAACGTGCGTAATTGCACCATTTTTGTGAAATATCGGCTTTTTTTGCGCACGACAAAAAGCGGTAGATGTGCGCTTGCCACACATTTTTTTTCGGCCCCCGCACAGTTTTTGGCCCAGGCGAAAAAAATGTGCGGCTCTCCATTTCGCCGTAGGTGAAAAACAAATTGGGGGCTATTTTCGCCGCAGGCGAAAAATGTTTGGGCCTCTTTTGGCCGCAGGCGAAATTTGTTTTAGGCCTTTTTCTTGTGTTTTACTCGACAATTTCATGCTGAACTTGTTTGTGGCTTTCTTTTTTGAGGGGACTGAGTTCAAATTATGACGGTTTTGCATGTCCGTGGATGAAGCAAGCAAGCTGTTGTATAGCATTGAGATGGCGAAGGCGAGTTTGCAGCGTGCTAGTGGAAAATTGCGGTGATAAGGGGGCGAATCAATTGATTTCAACATGTTGATGATTCCTCACAGAGTTGACCTGCGCGCTGACATCCATTGCAGTTACAGTACGTGGAGTAGGTTCTGTCTGTGTGCTTGTCTGTGTGTTATTTGCAAGACGAGCGAATGAGACGCACACTTTGAGTACATTTACGCACATACGCCCAAAATTTTCCAAATATGCCCGAGGTGTGCTGCGCGCACATTTTGCTGGTGCCCTGATTATAACGGTCGCCTCCTCAGATGATGTCGGCTGTGTCGGGGTCTTGGACAGGTTTGGCCGAGGCCTTGACGCGCACTTTTATTTATAGTATGTGGCATATAAATGTGCAAGGAGGTGCATCTACAAAACCTCCCTCACATCTCGCAAGGAGATATCTCATAGATAAGAGTGAGAGCGGGCCTCCATTTTAAAGGAGGCTTTCTTTGCTCCGAGGAAGCGTTCTTGGTTTATCCTCCCGAACGTCAACCAGTATGAAGACCATCCATGGTGGCAGGTCTCGTAGACCGGACGTTGGCTGACGTATTATCTTCCTCATGGTTGACATTTATTTGTGATCACAGACAGGTTGACGGTGTCAACGTATCCTATCATCCACATTAGATTGGGGGGGGGGTATTTGGTTAACCTTTTACTACAGTAATTGTCCAGCGGACTAAATGCCTTGACACATATGAGTTCTCGACGCTCGTACCTCGTGCTTCTTTTCCGTTTACCTTAGAATTTCATCTTATCTTAAGACAATACGTCGTTTACAGCATCGGGCATAAATATAAATATAGCGCCCCCCTACACATACGAAATACGTATTATAAGTAAACAGGTATTATTATTTTAAGTAGACGAGGAAGTTTTGATCAGGTATTTCATATGGTATATTGTGAGGGTATTTCCTGCTGAGCTATAGGGGTAAAATATCGATCAATTACCCAGCTCAGGGTAATCCTTATAACACTCTCCCCCCCTCTGAACGGCGGGATATTTGGGACGTCGGTACCGTATACGGCCGTACGTTGACCTACCCGCTTCGTTTCAATACCTGGGGAACCAGGGAGACGTGTTATTTTTGAATCGATCGGTCTTTAACCCCTATAGCTCAGCAGGTAATACCCCCACAATATATATTAAAAAAATTAAAAAAAACAACAGCTGTGAGCTCGAGGATTTCGTCGAAGCTCATATTTGCTAGCTGAGTGTAATACTTCGATCGCGCGTACTTACGGATTTTATATGTCCTCATATATACACCCTCTCGGCCCCTTAGCATCATAAACTGCCTGTTGTATTGCGGGCCTTATTCTTCCCTCCTTAGCTTCGCCGGCGGCCTGGGCTAACGGCGAAGCCCCTCGTCGGAACACTTAGTATACCTGGTACGTTTATTTCAGACTGTTTAATTTTAATTTTAATTTTAATTTAATTTTAATTATTTCTCCCCCCACAAATAAACACACACTTCCTGAATTCTACAGCCTCAGATTGAGTCCCCCTCATACGGGATGTACATCCTACATGAGGACATATCAAATCCGTAAGTACGCGCGATCGAAGTATTACACTCAGCTAGCAAAGATGAGCTTCGACGAAATCCTCGAGCTCACAGCTGTTGTTGTTTTTTAATTTTTTTAAATATATATATCTCTGTAGAATTGAAGAATCGGCACGAACATTTATTGAGCGTGCTGGCGGACGTCGGCGGGTGGGAATAGCGGGTTAATGTGACGAACACACACCCTTATCGGTACGGAATTCATAGTACCCTCCAACAATCTAATTTTGTTTTGCTGTCGTTCTCAAATTACTATTAATATTAGCTCATCGCCAATAACCTATTGTTCGTAGCCCCTGATCACAGGACACAGGCTTCACACTTCACACCTCTGGAGTGGAGGAATACCCCCTTTATACCAGGGATGGTGGTTACGGCATTACGCGTAACCAAATGTGTAACCACATTGCTGCCTATATCTGCTTGCGACCCCCCCTGCCTCCCCTTTACCTATCATCTATACCGCCTTGCATAAAAGCCCACCATCCCCCCGGAAGAAAAACCAAGTTTTTTTCTCAAAAAAAAAAAAAAAATCTCAAAAACAAAATTAGGCCTCGCAATCGACAGAACAGCATAATATTATTTATACGTGGTGACGCGCTCTGAAAATTCCTTGGGCTACCTACAACCTACAACTCGCTTTATCGAAGAAAAACTTGAAACTTTTAGAAAAAAGAAAAGACCGGTGGTAGTTACATTTTTTTCTAGACTACTCGTACTTTTTTCATTAGCTTGTTGGATCGGGGAGAAATATTTAAAATCCGATGTGAAAAAGAACCCCCAACCGAAGGATCGTTATCGTCAGGAAACGTGAGGCGAGCTCCGGGTGTCCTTGTTTCGTACCAGGTAAGACCATATGAAGGTTACTATTATTATAATATTATTTGCCTTCCGACAATGTGCAGGGCATTATTCATTCAGAATGAAAAAGCTGACCCAATTCGTCGAATACCACCAATCTCCTCCAACCAATTCTTGCTATTGTGTTATTTTGGAAGTAAGTGTTTAGCGTTGCTTTAGTGCACTACAGAGTAGTTCGTCGTAAAGACAGTAAAAAAATAAAACTCGATTGTTTGTTTTTCCGCCAAGATACTATTAATAACAACATATATACATGGGCAGCGGCCAAAAAAAGGTATACCTGGTCCGTTTGCGGCCAAAAACAGGTACATAGTTAAAATCAAGTAAAAAACGCACTCCACGTGCCCTGCCATTGGTCCAAAACTCGTTGTACCTGTTTTTGCCTCTTTAAAACCCAGGTATACCTGATTTTGTCTACTCTGCTTGACTTTCACTTTTTTTTGTCGTTTTTAAGCCAATCAGAGGCCCTTCATAGTTCCACCCTATGCCCCCTATACAAATGCCGACGTACGCGGAGACCCCCTTCTCCCTTCGCACCTCGCACTACACGCCACTCGAGCGAAAACACATACCTGCCTGCACACCTCTCGCCGAAATAATACGAGATAGAAGGCTCCCTTCGGGATTGTGGTTGACTTGGAATACCAGGGGTGTCGCAAAGTTGAGAAGGGAGAATACAGCAGCAGGCGTTCGTTCCTCGTACTATTAATAGCAGCTACTCATACGTAGCCACCGGGCGAGCACGAAGAACATGAAAAAACTCTATCTTTGCGTTTCGCAAGGAACGGCAGGTTCGTGGAGTGCGTTTTACTTGATTTTAAGTAGCATCTGTTTTTGGCCCCAACGGACCAAGTTACCTGTTTTTGGCCGCTGCCCAAATTAATATTATACGACGTAATACGTACATTTTTTTTTATTATTATTATTATGTTGATATTATTATTTTTTAATATTTGCCATCTCGACATGTGCAGGTTGAGCTTCACATTTGACTTCACTCATCAACTTCCTTACGAAGCTCAGAAAACCACGGAAACCAAGGAAACCTATGCGCAAAGTCTAACATCCTTCTATGTCTACTCCCCGCCCAGTTGTATCCACAATACTCCATTTGTTGTCCTTGCTCCCTCCTTCTTCCCAATATATATATGCAATCTTCACACTCTATTCTTAAGTCCTAAGCCGCATCCAAGCTCCATCCATGTTGATGCTTCCGTACCTTATATACCATATTGCAGCAAGCTATCTACGCAGGGTTCGCCCTGTGAGACAAGAGGGTGGGTGAGGTTGACCTTTCTCTGCACACATCGGACAAACTTGAGTCCGTGCCCCGAAGGAGCCTCGCTCGGTGCCCGGGCTGTCGGCACAATTGCACTATACCGAACCATCTACTGCGGTTGCTTGGCCAGGGCCAGCCTAGTTATACGTTGTCTTAATGAGCTAACATTTGGGGTCTAAAATAAACAAAGCTCGTACGTAGTCTACCGTTTTTTCACTATTATGACACTTACCAAGTGGTCTATTGTGTCAAACAAAAAAAGAGTACGTGAGTGTGACTTGAGAGTCTTTTGGAAAAAGAAAAGTGATTTTTTACAGCAGCAATGAAATACTATTTCTGGTACAGTATCCCCTATCAATACTCCTTACCGAACACGGCATAGCTGCTCCATTTCTACGTAATTCTCAGACCTACTCCAGACCAACATATAGCCTGTTCGCTATATCAGGTAGTGTTGAATGGGGCTCTTGGACATGCAGTGGGGGGCAGGCATTGCTGTGTGTTTGCATCACGAAACAAAAGTGCTTAGCAGCAATAATTTGGATCGTTTCGGAGCTCTGTTTGGTATCTGCAAACTGCTGTGGCCTAGCAGGACGCTATACGGACGGCCGAACTAGAAGCCCAGGTAGGTTCGCCTACTTACTATGCTCGGCATCCTTGTCGAAAATCTACTCGTACCATCACAGGCATCAGCAGCCTGAGAAACGTCTTTGGTTACCAGAGGTATGGGGACTCGTTTTTGAGTATAATACATTTTTCGTGATGGACAAGGCGTCGGATCTATCCGCCTCTTCAAACAAAAATGTTGCCCATGACCTCTCGCTCTCTGAAACCGCATTGATGGAGCGGGTCGGACAACTACGTTTCGGTGGGGAGCAATGAGAGGTCGAGCCTATACCAGAAATAGTCTTTTGCAACTAAAAGGATTTGTTTTTCAAAGGATTAAATAAAAGACAGCGGCCAAAAAAAGGTATACCTGGTCCATTTGCGGCCAAAAACAGATACATACCTAAAATCAAGTAAAAGACGCACTCCACGTGCCCTGCCATTGGTCCAAAACTCGTTGTACCTGTTTTTGCCTCTTTAACACCCAGGTATACCTGATTTTGTCTACTCTGCTTGACTTTCACCTTTTTTTTTGTCGTTTTAAGCCAATCGGAGGCCCTTCATAGTTCCACCCTATGCCCCCTATACAAATGCCGACGTACGCGGAGACCCCCTCCTCCCTTCGCATCTCGCACTACACGCCACACTCGAGCGACACACATATATATTATATATCTGCCTGCACACCTCCGCCCAAATAATACGAGATAGACGGCTCCCCTTCGGGATTGTGGTTGACTTGGAATACCAGGGGTGTCGCAAGCTGAGAAGGGAGAATACAGCAGCAGGCGTTCGTTCCTCGTACTATTAATAGCAGCTACTCGTATACGTAGCCACCAGGCGAGCACGAAGAACATGAAAAAACTCTACTTTGCGTTGCAAGGAACGGCAGGTTCGTGGGGTGCGTTTTAAACTTGATTTTAGTATGTACCTGTTTTTGGCCCCGAACGGACCAGGTGTACCTGTTTTTGGCCGCGACAGTGTACCTTCCGCTCTATATACATATATATACGTCCATATCAGGCTTACGTTTTGAGTCAGACTGGTAACTAATAATAACCTGATGGAAATCAAGTCCAGCCTCTGAACAGAAGAGGCATCGAATAGCCGACCCTTCTGTCGACCGATCTACGTGCGTGTCTACAAGAAAGAGTGACCCATTGACACGTATCCCCCCGTTAAACTACCCGCGCTTAATGGCTGCCGACTAAAGACCAACCGGAGATGACGAGACAGAGACGTTCTCTATTCGTAGCTTATGCATTCGTAGGATCAAACTGCAAATAATACCCGTACGTACGGATGAACACACACACATATATATACGATATATAATATATATATAGTCGACTCGAATACGAAGGCCCCAGCTAACATACTCTCTGTCTAGTCGTCCCATCCTCTACTATTATTATTTTACCGGCCTTCTACCACGGCGGCACTGTTAGTCTAGCAGCATACACAGCAGTCTTGTATCACTGTTTGTTACGTTAGCTCCATCCACTCACCACGTTGGCCTAGAGTCAGTCTCCTTGTGACAGAGGTAAGCCTGCTACTGGAGACTGATTATTATGTGATAATATAATGCCGTCACTACTGTCGTACCAGTATGATATATGGAAGATGACTGCATCTATTTAGGTTTGGAGTGGCTCGAATATTATCTTGAGTGTTGTTGCTCTATTATACCTGGTATGATCTACTCGTACGGCGGTCTATTTGGCGGATGTTCCGCGTGCCCACATTCCCATATCATTGTGGTACAATACGTACTAATGCCATGAATGCGAGTTATATTTGTTTATGTAGGTACTACGCTACAGCAGCAGTAACCAGTAGCCTACTAAGTCGCTGATCGGGAACAATGCCGTATCATAGTACTGTAGTAGCAGGTATATTAGTAGGTGTACGTACCAGCCTATCTATCAAAGTCAGTAGCATGGAGTGCTATTGAAATAAGGGTGTACTTAGTAATGTACGTACGAATAGCACTTGGTATCAGTACGAGCTGGTCCGGCCATAAAACCGATTTTTATTCGATCGGCGTTTTTGCAATCACTTGAAAATATTCTGACTCCAAATTTGGCTACCGTGTTGCTGAGTGTGTAGCGCATTTGCAGACATTTGAAGTTTTGGAATCTGAGTTGATGTCGTCGAGACACGTTATTTTGAAAAACTAGCGTCACGTACAGAGATTTCTCGATACTAAAGTCAACACGAAACCGAGAAAAACATGGAAAGCGGATGACGCTGATTTTCGGTGTGATAATTCTTTGGGGCACAAGGAATCGATCGATATCTTCATCTTCGTCTAATTCGTTATCTATCAAGAGATACGGCGCGCATAATATATCAATACAAATTCAAGATATTACGAGGAGAGACACTAAAACCAATTTTCGCAGCTCAGTTTTACTATTTTGGACCTGAAATTTTGACACGTGATTCGGAGCGCATTTGTCTAGGCCTTCAAAGCGGCTCCAGGAAGAACAACAATTTTTTTCACGTGAATTTCGGTCGGTTTATATCTTCGCGTTTCAATCAAACGGTCATAACTTTCGCTCCTCATTTTGTTTCTTTCTGGAGCCGCTTTGGCTAGATGGGAAATACGCATACCGGGCCCTGTGCAAAATTCCAGACAACAATTCGCAAAACTGAGCTGCGAAAAACCATTTAACTGCTGCGGTAGGCTCTTGGCCAGCGCAAGCTCCGTAACATCGCCACGGATATGCGGCGGAATACGAATAGGAACAATCTAAGAAAATATGCGGGGCATCTAGACACTGTTCGTAGCGTTCTTGAGAACAGTACGTAGTACGTGGAACGGTCACGAGCAAGCATCCGAGGAACGTTGCTGTGGGTCGGTTAGTACAACCACCCGATAGAGTACATCTAGCCGTAGAGCCGAGCGTGTCGAAGCTGGTTGCGCCCACCAAGTTCACAACCAACCAACAACCCATCTTCTCAGCTCTGTCTGATCTTTTCTTTCAACAAATTTTGGCCCAGAGAGAGCCTTCTTTGTAACATCATACGTTTCTTCTGAGAGAAGCTAACGAGCGCGCCTAACGGCGGCTCGCGCCAAGACTCTGAACTAGCACGTCCACCACAATGCCACAAGGGGACACTGTCACCCAACAATCTTGTAACAGCCGATTTTTCCTAATTGAGAATTGCCTTTCCGATGAGAATGGAAATGGATTTTCGTACTTTTTTTTATAGTTTAAGAGTTCAGTTGTATTTCGCTCACGGTCAAAATTTGACTTAGAAAATATGTTCCTCGATGGTAGGTATCGATCCACGAGAAAAAATGGAAAACAACCTTGCCAGGCTCGAAAAATCAAGGATTTAAGGGAATTTGCATTTATGAGCGAGGTACCTCGCCCATAAATTCAAATTTTCTGGGATCTTCGATATCTTGAGACTACCGATGCCGATTTCATTTTGTTTCTTGTCATCGACGGGTGTTATAACTGACAATAGTTTACAGTGAAAAAAATGACTGTGCGGGAAGTACATCTCTTACAATTCAAAAAATAATATTTTCGATTTTCATTCTCATCGGAAAAACAATTCTCAGTTACTCGTAGGAAAATCGGCTGTTGTGTGTGGTAAAATCGGGAGTCAAACAAATGGAACTACGTGATCGTAGGGATGTGGTTCCACTTGTAGAAACCGAAACTACTGGGCCATGGTGTAGCACACGATATCATTCTCTTCAAAGGCGACCAAAAGCCAAACCATCGAGGCTTTTGATAAACAATTCTGAGCATAATGGAAGGAGACGCCGACGACCCTCGAAGCACTCGGTCGTCGAGGACAGCGATCACCCGCGTCTGCAGCCCATGACGGATTCGGAGTCGACGCGGCTTTGGTGAAGTGAATTGGTTCAGTACTGCTGTAGAACGAAGTGATGCTTGGCAGACAATGTTACGCAGACGAGCATAATATAGGCTGGAGCATAGTGTAATTTGTAATATATTACGTATTATCTGATAAGATATTGTGAAGTGACGACCGAGTAGGGACGATGATAGAAGGGAATGGAGATACGCTTGTTCGTTGCTTGAGCTTGAAAGCGAGCTTCTTCTTCGATATGGAAAGACCTCTTGTTATTATTATTTAACCTCTGATGATGACTGGAAGATGAGGGGAAAGATGAGAAGGTGTCCTAAGGAGGGGGAGGGCGCGAGAGCCTCTTCCAGGCTCTCGGGCTCTCTTCTCCAATGACCCGTAAGGCGGGTTGTTACAAACCTCCGCTAATATAAGAAGTCCGTTACTCGGTTAGGTCTACTTCTTAAATCTACGGTATATCCGCTTATTATGGGAATGTCCTCATATAAGAACATTCCTATCTGCTTTATGAGAACTTCTCTAGTTCCTATCGGGAGTTCCGACGTTAAGGAACGTTCTAGTGGTTTAGAACGTTCTTCTAGGCCTGACTGGCCTACCAAAGAGAACACGCGAACAATCTTTGCGGTGTCCTATCTATAGCTTTGAGGCACCACATCACATTAGCCCACCCTGAATAGTCGTATATGCAGACCACACGATGGTCAATGGATGATAACAAAGTTCATCCCAACAGACCGAGAGAGGGGGGTCGAAGATGCGGCTATTCAAAACAACAAAAATGAGGCTATAGATTTCCCCACACCTCGTAGTGAGGCCTAAACATCACGGATAGGGTCATCGACAGAAGCGACCGCTGAGGGAGGGGTCATGACCAAAACAGGAACAGCAGGGGTCGAAATTAAGACAAAGCAGACACAATTTACCCGAAACGAAGCTAAAGAGGTACCAAGACAATTGTAGAAGAAAGCGAGACTCAGGGTACAGCCGTATGTGCGGGGGCTCATATGTCCAGGGGTCTTAAAGGACCTGAGGGAGAAACGAGTGCGAGGCTGATCATCGAGTCCTGGTGGAAGCGATGGAGGCTACTTAGCATGGAACACAAAACACAGTCCAGAGGGGTATCGCAGGGATAACTACTCGCTATGGTCGAAGCGATCCGAAGAACAAACAAGATACAGAAGTCGAATCCAAAACAAAAACATGATGCATAAGGCGAAGGGGGGCACGGTAAGACTACCTTGGAAATTCCTAAGACTATAACCAAGGGGCTGACGGGTCCAAAGAATGGAGTGAACATCGTGCCACTATGAAGCCGCCAAGTATTAGGGGAGCAACGCTAGTAAGCGCAGCAAGGGGAGCCAGTCAGAGCCAGTGCACTAAATGAATCACCAGAAAGAATATACCCGGATGTCTAGACCGAAGTCGACTAGTTCGACGTGGGCGAAATGTGTTCCTACCGTATTACAAGCACATAAGTCAGCTATGGTAGCTATATGGGAGCGGAACCGGTCGCGGGAAAAAAACGCGTTGGTGGTGGAAACGCGAAGACACAATAGACGAAACAACAGCAAAGATATCGCAACAATTGAAGTCCATTGCGGTCCACTTTACTGTGGAACGGACGCACCAACCGTGAGGACGGTAATGTGGTGGTCTGTTAGCCTGCATAAGGGGCCAAGGCAACGGAGATGCAACGAGGGCGGTGGAGGGAAAGTTCACTAAAACCGAAATCCAGAAAACCGGTGTCGCTAAGGTCCAGAGATCTTATGAAGATGGGGACCGGCGAGACCGGAGATGGGATAGAACTAATAATCCAAAACTAGAAACTCAGAAATAACTCAATGACGCCCGGATTGCAGCTACGTGCGGTGGGCGTTAGTGATGGTGAAGGGTTTCGAAGTAGAAACCCAGCACGCGAGAAGAACGCTATTCAATAACGGTCCATCTGCCGACACATGTTGGGGCAGGTGAGGGCCGTGATGGATGCCACAAAAGAAAGCAGGTGCTACCAAAAACAAAACAAAACAAGCCGAAAACCGGGGGTACTGCTGGCGGAACACGCCGAAGTTGGAGATAACCCCGAAGAGCTAACTACTGTCGCTTATTGAAGGCTATCCCAGAAGTTGATTGAATGCCACGTCTAAAAGGACTATTCTATACTACGAAAGTAAAACTATACCGAACCAAGAACGCGAAGGTATCTGAAGGCTAACTAGGGGGGGCTGAAGCGATGGGGGTTCCACGGGGCGTGTCTGTGCTCCGCAGTACCCCACGGGCTATGCTTCCAGTCCCATGGCGTTGTAAACACCACGATCCAGAGATGGTGTTCCGGGCAGTAGTGTAGCGGGCGCGCTGAAGGTCGATCTTGATGGGGCCGGGGTCGTCCAGGAAACGGATGATGTAGGAACCGTCCGGGGAAGAGTCCGGGGGGCTGTCCGAAGAGGTGTCCAAGGGCGCGCGGTGGGCAATTTTGCCAAGCCACCAGAGGCCGTCGCGCGCCTTGTACCAAACGTGTGCCCCAGAGGGGAGAGTGGTCGAACTGAAGTTGCGGAGCCAGAGGTCGCGGGAGACCAGGGAGTAGCCGGGAGCGAGAAATATTTGGCCTTGCGACCGTGAGAGTTCCCGGTGTGCGGCACCGATGCGCATTTGTCTGTACAAGAGGTTGGCTTGTCGGTGCTGTGACGGTGTTCCGGACCAGTAAAGGAGAATATGGCGCCTGACATGTTGAAGATCCAGTTCCCGTTCCCAGGAGGGGCTGAGAAGTCCGGCCCCGTGGGTCTCGTAGAGGACGGCGATAACCCCGTCGCGACCGCGTACGAGTTGATGGCCGGTGATCCGCTCGACGTCGAGGCGCTCCGGTGGCGGTGTGACGTCGTCGGTCGTAACGTGGTAGGGCGGAGATTTGGCGGCGGAGGCGGTGAGTACGTAGGTGGTGAGGTCCGCAGGCAGGTACTTGGGAAGGTCGGTGGTGTCGTCGGGGCTCCGGCAAGGCTTGCGTCGTTTTACGGAGACGCGGGGCTTGGAGTCCCATCCAGGAAGATCGGAAGGTAGGTCGGGGAAGAGATAGTTTGTCGTGTAGGGGGCGGTTGTCGGGGGTGTCTGAGGCGGGCGCCGGGCCCACGGCGAGGATCTTAAAGGGCCCGTTCCAGTTGAGGGCGAGCTTGGTCTTCAGCACGGTTGCGTCGGTGTCTTTTTTGACGCCCTGGCGGATGGTGGAGGTGGAGTTGTAGACCCAGGCCCAGCCGCCTATGGTGAAAGGAGGGGAGGCTGAGAGGGCGGCCATGATGGGGGCGTTCCAGCGCTGCAGGCGCGAGGTGGTGATGTGGTAGAGCTCGCGGACGAGGGAGTAGGCGCATTGTTGTCGTTCGGTGGCGAAGTTGATGTAGGTGAGGTGGTCGCGCTCCAGGCTCTGGTGACCGCCGACGTTGTCGGGTTCGCAGACGGAGAGCGGGAGGCGGGGAACGCGGCCGACGTGGACTTCATTGGGCACAAGCCCGGTGGTGGCGTTCACGGAGTTGTTGTAGACCGAAGAGACGTGCGGCAGCAGTAGGTCCAAGTCGGTTTGGTTTTCGTTACCGACCATGGAGAGCATCTGGGCCAGGACGTGGTTGACGCGCTCAACGCCGCCGTTGGTGCAGGGGTGGTAGGCGCGGGTGTTGACCTTGTTGACGCCAAGGCGGCCGTAGACGGCGCGGGCGAGCTTCAACGTGAACTGTAGGCCGTTGTCCGAGAGGAGTGTCACTGGACACCCCCAAAGAGTGATGTACTTGTCGATGAAGATGTCGGCGGTGCCGGCGGCCGTGAACTGAGCTGCGGAGACAGCGAACATGTCAGCGCGGTGGCTGAAACGGTCAGTGAAGAGTAGAATGTGGACGTTTCCGCGCGGGGTGAAGGGCAAGGGGCCGAAGTAATCGACGCTGACGGTGATGCCAGGGCTGTTGGGTAAAGGGAGGGAGAGGATGGGACACCAGATAGGTTGGCGGGATGTCTTGCGGGCCTGGCATATGAGACAACGGCGTATCCACCAGCGGGTGGAAACGTCCATTCCGACCCACCAGAAGAAAGGTGCCATCATGCGTACCGTTCGTGTAACTCCCAGGTGTAGGGAAGTAGTGGTGTGGCATATCTGTAGCACCCAGGGGCGCATCAGCATTATGACGTAGATGCGCGGGGGGGCTGGAGGGGGGTTTGGTGGTCGTTGTGCCAGGAAGGCGATGTCGTCGTCGGTGCGGCGGAGTGTACTTTTGGCGGCAAGGGCGAGAACGTCGGAAAGTTTTGGACGCCGAGCCGAGGGGATGAAGTCCAGACGGTCGGGTGGTGGCAGGGAAGGGGATCCGAGCGATAGGAAACGAATGACGGTAGAGCATAGGGGCTCAGCACGTTGTTCTCGTGCCCAGTCGCTGAAGGTGCGGTGCTTGAGGGCGAGTAGGTAGGGGTAATTGTCAGCTATGACGTCCGGCTTCGAGAGCGGAACCGGCGACGATGGGGTCGGCGGGGAAGGGTTGATCGAAGAGGCCAGCCGTGTTTGGGTAGGTGTCGGTGGCGTCGGTGGTGCAGGTTGCGCGGGGGCTGTGGCTGAAGGCGGTGTCGGTTGAAGGGGCCTCGGCCGAGCCGTGGCTGGAGGCGCTGTCGTGCGGCGGGTAGTGCAGGTGTGTTGGAAGCGATTGGTTGTGGTCGGCGGTCGAAGCCATAGTCGATGGCGGCTCGGGGGTTCCCGTGGCAGCGGCGGCGCGATGACATGAACGAGAAGAGATCAGATCCGGAGGAACTGGGACCGTGGCGCCAATGGTGGACGGCGGGGAGACGACGGGAGGCCTGGAAGCCGAGCCTGGAGGAGCGCCGGTGTCCACGGCTGCTTTCTCGGGGCACGGAGGCGGTCCGTCGGCAGTGTGATGGGCCGACACATGCCTGACGAAGGTGTTGGGGGGCGGTGAGGAGCCGGGGCGCTCCAGTCGTGGTCCCAGGAGACGGAAATCGGTGAAGTCGTCGGTGGCGAAGGGGAGGGGCTGGATGGTTGGGATAGGGCGGGAGGGGAGGGATACGAGCCCACCCAAGCCGATGCCTGTCGCGGGTGGCTCGCACGGCGTGAAGCCGCAGGGGCGTACCAGGTAGATGCCAACGGCGTCGGGACTGGTAAGGCGATTGAGACCGGTGCGGTCGGCTTCGGTGGTTGGTTGCGAAAGGCGGGAAAGGAAGTCGGCGTTGCAGTTGCTGGTGCCTTTGCGGTACTTCAGGGTGAAGGAGTACGCCGAGAGGAACTCAATATATCGCCGGACGCGAGGGTCGTGCTCGACTACCTTGGCGATGTTCTCGAGCGCCTTGTGGTCCGAGTAGATGAGGAATTGCGTGGACCAGAGGTGGCCGCGCAGCCCTTTTATCGCCCAAACGATGCTTCCGGCCTCAAGATGGAGGGACGTCCACGAACGTTCGGAGTCGAGGGTCGCGCGGCTGATGTAGATGATAGCACAGACGGAGCCGTCGAGTTGTTCGTGCTCCAGCGTGGTGCCGAAGCCGTCGAGGCTGGCGTCGCAGGATAACGGGAAGGGGCGGGAGTTGTCGGCGACGGCATCCCAGTCTGGGTATACCAGGATCGGTGGTTTGGGGAGGTCGCGAAGGATGTCGCGAACGGTGGTCTCCATGGCGGGAGTGAAGTCGAAGGCGGCGCCCTGTTTCAGCAAGGCATTAATGGGGCGAAGGCGTCGCGAAAGGTTGGGAAGGAACTTGCCGTAGTAGTTGATGCCTCCAAGCAGTGAGCGTACCTGCTTCTTATCTTGCGGCATGGGCATCTTGGTGAGGGCGGCTACCTTGGCGGAGTTGGGGCTGAAGCCACCGGCGGTGATGGTGTGGCCCAGACAATCGGTGGTGGTGGCGCCAATTTTTGGCCTTGGCAAGGGAAAGTTTAAGGTCGTGCTTCCGCAGGCGCGCGAAAAGTGCTCGGATGTTGGTGGTGTGATCGGAAGGGGTGGGGTCGAAGACGATGATGTCGTCGAGGTATGCGGCAACGCGTTCCAGGCCTTTGATGACCTCGTTGATGACCTTTGTAACGAAGGATAATAACTATTACAGACGCAAACACTCAGGTCTCCAATTCCCAGTCCCCAGTCTCTCACCACTGCTAGTTCGTTTCCGTTCGATGTCACTCACGCTCAAGTTCTCTTCTTTTTTCCCTCAATGGCTTTGTGTGTGTTTTGGCTTGTTTTGGACTGATCGAGAGCGGAGCTCTCTAGACTGACTGGAGTTGCACAGTCCTAGAAAGCCTTCCGCTACGTACGTAGTTTAGGTTACGTGTATCTCAATCCGCCGCAACACCTTTACGAACCAGCCGGGTGGGGCGCTGCTGCCTTGCGGCATAACAAGCCATTCGAACAGCCGGTTGGGGGTGCAGAACGCTGTCAGGGGGGTGGTGTCCTTGTCGTTGGTCATCTGGTGGAAGGAGGAGACCAGGTCGACGCGATGTTGTGTTACGGCGTACGCATAAGCGCTGACTGATACCTGATATCTCGCGTAGATGCTGTGCTACTTGTACGTATCGTGTGTCCACTGAAATTTTCAATAGAAAATTTGGATTCCAAGTCCATGGAGCGGCACAACGTCTACATTGTCGAACCGTAACATGTCATCAATTGATTCGTCGAAACGTAACAGTTACTACGGTGACACTCGCCGTATATATATTATAGCCTGGGGACTCGTGTCCTCAGCTCTATGATAGAGCTCGACGGTGTGATAAATCATTAGTATAATATCGCCAGGTTCACGATATGACCTGCCATGGCGCCTCTCTACTTCCTAGACCTGAGAGAGCTCGGAAAACCTCATCAACATTCCCTACTGCAAAAATTGCGCAAAATTCCCAAGAATGAGGGGGGGGGGGGGATATCGAAACATCCCCGGGTCAGCCAATGTTTTGTTTTACTCTTTGGCCTATCTGCATGGTGATGCGTATATAAACGTGTGTTAGGTTTACGATAACAGCACCCCATGACCTGTGTTGGAAACGAGCTTACATTTAGGGTTTTACAAAACGAGCCTATATTGCGGGTCAAACTGGTACTATCACTACTATCACTACTACTACGGCTACTACGGCTACTACGACTACTACGACTACTATACGACTCTACCTGTACTACGACAGCAACTCCTAGATACAGCAGCAGTAGTACGATAGTTCAGCTGCCGACTTGGCTGGTGAAATCAGCTCCACCACGGCTGAGGAGGGCCCTCTGGAATTACAGAGTATATGGGTTTTTGCTCGGATCATGTCGGGGGGTTTTTTGCGTTTTTGTTGTATTTAATGGTGTTTCTGGGTGTTCCGTTACTTGTTTACGATTAACACACGCTAATCACATTGTCGGAGGGCATAATACGCAGTACAGAGACTGCGAAGAGGCCTGAATTTGATCAATTCAAATTGTTTACAACGGATTTGACCAACGTTCCTACTATAGAAGCCTCAGATAAATGGAGTGCTACCCCTACTATTCATGCTACCACGGGGGACCATAGTAAATACTAGTAAATAGGACCAAATAATGTTAGTAAGAATAGGTAAATACAGAGATTTTTGTGTGCACCCTAGGCCCTATTTACTATGTTCCTTGCCCGTAATACTATCATCATATTACTGTCCGCATCTCACACGGCTGAGGCGGCTGAGGTTTCAATTTCGATTGAAGACGTGTGCTTTTGATGGCGCAATGTTTTCCGTCTCTTGCACTAACAATTATTTTAGCCATAACATCCCGGTATAGCTTAACCTCCGAGTTATGGTATCCTGGCCCTGCCGAAGCCGCCCATGTAGGAGCCGGAGCCCCTTTTACACCCTATTAAGTAGTACATAAATATAGGGGAACAATGGCAAGCATAAAAATATATATGATTGTTTGTTTGGAATCTCCATCAGGAAATGGAATAGTTTTAGCACACGATTTAGAATTGGATACGTTCCTTGTATTCGCCTGTTGACCCTGGATTAGATTCCGGGGAGTTGCTTTCCAACCAAGAATATGTTATTCAGTCGCTCGCTTTATCGCTGCGCGGGGGTTACGAGCACTCGGCCCTGATTACGCGTCGAGAGATTCACACGTGAAAGGCAGCCGCCTCAGTTTGGGCAAGCCTTGTGTAAGGCTTGGACAAGAGCACAGACAGAATGGAAGTGGGACAGTACTGGACGAAGCATGATATATATATTAAGAGTAGATCTTCCTAAGGTAGATATTAAGGCACTCTGGTTGGCTAAGTAAGGGTATGTTTTACGCGGCTCGATCAACTTGGATTATTTCTCAGCCACAGCATCCCGAGCCACCCTATTAATAGAGTATTTCAAGCTCAGCATCCAAGCCGGCCGAGTCAACCTAGAATCCGACGCAAGTCGACGAGGGAAGAAAGTGTTGAAAAGTTCTCGCGATAAAAATGCAAGGCAAGAACCGTAGTGGGGGGGGAGGGAAAAGAGCCTGCTTTTGGTGACCCCGGATCTGAGTTACGACCAGGAAGGAGAGAGAAGGGCGAAGATAATAAATGGGATGAAACATAAAAAAGGAGAAAGAGTCTTACCAAGCACAACATCCCAGCACTGACCACTGGCATAGGGTTATGGTTAGGGTTAAGGTTAGGGTTCGGGTCGGACGGTCGGCTTCAGACGCCAAGCACAAAAACTCCGTAAATATCTACTATCAAGGCTCGTCCACCCCTCAAGTGGGAAGAGGGGGGTGCGGTCGCGCGACCTCCTCCTGTTCCATAAGGACAAGGTTCCGGTTTGACAAGGCACACACATGGTGCCTCAAACGGACGACACGCCTCTGATTGGCTATCGGCCTTGTGGCCTATGAGAGTATCAGAGGTGTGTCGGAACTCTCAACCTTGTGGGGCATAAGAGTTCCGAGCGCGGTCGGCGGGGAGCCCCGTCGATGACCATCAACCAAAGATGTGTCATCAATAAGAGACATGTCAAGCAAGGCAAAACATTGTCTGTCAAGGGTGTAGGGCCGAAGTGTTCCACACTAAAACCCATTAATAGCAGTTTGGTGGCAGTCACGGCATGTCAAGGCAAAGCTGCTGTCTGTCAAGGGTTGAAAGTCCTGTCTCCCGACATCTTTGCCATCAACGAACGGGGCTGTAGGCGACTGGCACTATACGTGATTGCGTACAGACGTATTATATGACATTGTGGAAGCTCTCAGTGTAACAGTGTTGTGAGGTTCTTGCAGAGATCGGACGTGCGGTGACCACACCTCGCGTAGTGGTCGGTGAGTACGTATGGGCGTACGTCAACTATTATTTGTGGAAGAACTGGGCTTCCTGAGGGTTGTCGGAACCTCGTATTATTTCACAAATAATAATGGTGGTGTTTTTATTGCGAGCGATCGGAAATAAATCCTCAGTTCGTTGATCGTTGATTTTACGTCCACGCCAAATAAATTCTGTTATCTGGTTATTTATGTCTTTTCATGCATAATAATATTCCTAACGACTGACTGATCTAACAGTCTGAACGCGTGTACTTCTACAGTCCCAGCATTATACTATCGTTGCAGTGTTCTATGAATTATACCACTCAGATGACTGTGTCACTGACAGTGTACCCATAGATCACTGCTGGCACCAGCCGTATAATGTCACGTACGTCCTGGGCTGTTCGGATCTGCACGCGCTTTTGCACCATCTGGCACCCTGTTCCCATTTGGTACTTCGACCCCGCAGTGGGCCCATCCCATTTGGCACATTGCTCCCACCCACAAGGTGCAGAAATATAGTCAGCCCTCCGCAGGAGCCGCCGTAGGCCCACCGGACACCTCGATCCCATTTGGTACCATGTAGGCCATACATAACTACTGTACAACAACTAACTCCTGTTGCACATATATAACCGTATTGAATGTGCGTGCAAATTCGAAAATAGCCTGACACGTACTACGTGCAAGTTCTCCCCCGCGTGACAATGTACGCACATATACATCATACCACTCCTATGACTGTGCCACTGACAGTGTACCCATAGGCCACGTACTGACCACTGCTGGTGGTGTTGCGTGGCAACGTACATATAGCTATCTTAAATAACGCTTACTTCGATAACAACAGCAGTATGGTCACGGGTGTGTTATGTACCGTCCATACTGACAGCTGTGAAAACTACTGCTTGCTGCAGAATGTGAACTAACTGCTGTGTGAACACAGTCGAGCACAATCCCGGGGTATCTCATCATGGTTCTGTGTAGCGGTGCAGCCCAACTGATACATAGCCGATGCTATCATGTATATGATATGTGATGCGCCGCCCAGAATGCACAGCGATCCATAAAAAACAGAACATGTATATCTTTATTTTCATCCGATACTTTTCGACGCCCGATGTTACGATCCACACCGCGACTTCAGCTTATTATTATAATACTCGTCGTGCGTATACCAGGTGTAAATATTCCCGCCAGGTATAAAATAATCCTGGCAGGCATGTTTCAGCAGCCGCTAAGATATGAAAGCTACCAGGTAGGATATGTGCCCCAAGGTTACCACAACCAACCACAAAGCCCCGGACCATCGACAAAAAATACAAACGCACCACAAGCTCAAGATCTTTAATAAAACCAAGAGCACCCACCTCCCCTTCTACAAGGAAGGGTATCGTCATCGTCAACGAAAAGGGCAGCGCCGTGCCATCCCTCCCGTCTTCTTCTTGCACCCTCCGGCCCGGCTCAAATCAACATAATGGCCTTCGTTAAGTTTCTGACTGTGGCGGCACTCGCCACGGTCTTGCTCCTGGACCTGGCCGTACAGGCTGGCGCTTGCAGATGCTTGCGTAGGAGCCTGTGCCAGAAATACGAGGAAGCAGACGTCGTGGTGCGTGCAACCGCGCTGTCAAGGTGAGAGTACTTACTGTACTACTACTACTACTACTACTACTACTACCACACAACAAGCTGTAACGCAATGAAAGAGGATGTGTGGGTCCCGAATATATCACGCAGCAAGCTATAATAACACACCCACCCTCTCCGACGATTTCTCTCCAAGCTGTTTTATTTCTCGACAACGGCGGAGAGAGCTCGAGAGAGAGCGCGAACGAACGCCAAAAAACGATGCGTCTATATACTGACAATGGCAATAACCCGTAGAGATCTTTACAAAACTATGATCTGAGTACCCCCGTTTCGTTGTGCGCACCAGGGTTATAATTACTGTAGGTGGTGAAACGTGCGCAGTTTTGCACCATTTTTATCAAAAATCGACTTTAGCGCACCACAAAAAAGACATGATATATGATATGATGTGCGGTTCGTCGCACATCCGATTTCGGGCCCCGTACATTTTTTGGCCGCGCCCAAAACATTGTGCGCGCCTATTTCGCTGAAGGCGAAATGTTTTTTCTTGGGTCTCAGGCGAAAAATTAATTGGGTCTCTTTTCGCCGAAGGCGAAATTTTTGCTGGTTGGGTATTTTTTTGTATTTTTTTCGACAATTATTTCATGCTGAATTTATTTGTGGCTTTTTCTTTTTTGAGGGGACTGAGTTCAAATTTATGACGGTTTTTTATGTTCGTGGATGAAACAAGGCTTGAAAGGCTCGCAACTACAGAGGAATACGCGTACGAAATTGGTGGTTACAAGTTTCAATGGTTCGAATGTATCTAGTTTGAATGATTCGAATGGAAATCTACAGCATCTATAATATAAATAAATAAATATATATGAAACCCAAGGGCGCGTCCGAAAAGTGTTTCGACACCTAACTACAGTAGTATCTAAAATAGTCAGAATGGAAAACAAATCGGAGCACTGTGTGTGGTCGCTGGACGATTTAGCAACCCGCGATATATAGCTTAACCTCTGAGTTATGATACCCTGGCCCCACCGAGAGTCGCCTTTACCGCAATTCTGAATTATTATATAGGATACAGTATAGAAATCGGGGACTTGGTTGTGGCCCGCGTGTGGTTCCAGTGTAACAGTTATGATACCGAAAATTTAGAAAAACGCCGAAAACACTACTTTAGACCCTATCCCTAACCCTAACCCTAACCCTAACCCCAACCCCGTCCCCGCCCAACATGAATACACCCCCCCCCCCCTGCATAATGCGGGCGTAAATACATGTTTGTGGAGACATAGAGCAATGTAGCAAACCCCACGAGGTACCGGCAACCTCTCAATTCGGTACGCCTAGCGATGTTCTACGTTGTTCGTCTCTCTCCACAAGGAGGCTTTTGCGCCAATGTTGTGCAAGGGGAGAGTCGCGGCCCCCTGTGAAGGTAAGGGTTGCACACTTGAGACCGAAGTCTTCTCAATCAAGTTGAGCACAACAAGCACTTTAAGTCCGGGGCTACGGCATACATACGTGCCCAATGTTCGTTGGATGTCATCTGGCGTTTACAGTACTCGTACACGTCCCACCTGGTGCCATGTACACACGAGTTATGCACCATACGTGTTGTACCAGCAGAATTGTTCGGGTAGGTTTGGTTCGCAGCCGAGTTGTTGTTGTTGTCGAAAAACAGTTTTTTTCGTCCATCCCATTTATTATCTCCGCCCTTCCTCTCTCTCTCCTTCCTAGTCGTAACTCAGATCCGGGGTCACAAAGTAGGCTCTTCTCCCTCCTCCCCCACTATGGTTTTTGCCTTGCATTTTTATCTCGAAAAGATTTCAGCACTTTCTTCCCTCGTCGACTTGCGTCGGATTCCGCCTACCCACGCCACGAAGGCGCTCTCAGCGATCGGTTCCTTTTTATCTTTTCAAATATAGTCAAAATCTCTCACCACGGTGGGATTTGAAGTCGGGTACCAATGATAGTAGTCTTCGAAGCTGACCACTACTCTACCGGCGGGGCGACCGATCTGTCCACCTAGCGCTCGCTTTTGGGAATGACATATCTACAGCTTTGCTAGCAAGATACCAACTTATTATGTATTTTGCATTACTGCTGTTAACACGAGGAACCTTCCTTCCAACAAGCTGATACGGACCATGTGACGATATGACGATATGACCCTCCACGCGCGGCAGGAGTGCCTGAAATACGACGACAATCTCCCGGACCCGTACTACTGCTCCGATGTGTGCGACCCGAGCCCGTGTGTTGATGGACGCCCCTGCACGTTGGTGTTCCTCGGGGTGTGTGCGCGTGGCCGATGCCCGGCCGAGGCCCACTGCTACTGAACCTGCAACGGATTCCAGGTAAGAAATAACCAAATGTGACGCATGGTACGGTAGCCTGCATGCAGGTGCATCATATAATATTTCAGTGGTGCGGTAAAGGCTACTGCCCACCGAAGCCGTCCATGCATATTACGGGGGACTATTATAGTAAATAGGACCAAATAGTGTTCGTAAAAATGGGTAAATATATTGGTTTTTGTGTGTACCTTAGGTCCTATTTACTATGTATGGTCCTTGCCCGTAATAGTAGGCGGCGGGGATCCTTTCACACCCCAGTCAGTATATATGTAACTGCCGTCGTCAACTTGTAATTTGAAGTTTGTGGGTTTGTTAAAAAAAACTAAACACCGGTATACCTACGAGGTCGACGTCGTACGGGCTCCAGCCAGCTCGAAACGGGCCCCTATAAACAGAAAGGCGCCGTGGAAATGAGACACTCGCATTCGCTCGTAACAAAAACCTTATACCTGGTACCTACTACGATATCATCGCGGTTGGAAGTTGGATTGAAGGATGATGGATGGAGGGAAATCTGTTGAAATCGTGTGTTGTTGTGGTGAGCGACTTCGAAAGGGTTTCCAAAAACAAAAGGCGTCGTCTAAATGATAGAAACTGGCATTCGTTCGTATTGTAACAGCACCGATTATTGATTTTCCTTTAAATCTATCGTACCCTCAGGACGGGGCCCGTGGAACGCAGGACAACGTACATTTTGGACCCCACAACCATCTACAAGGGGGTAGGGCTAGTCAACCCAGGCCAGGAAATAAGCTTCGACACCAACGCCAGCGGCGCCTCGTGCGGGGTCAGCCTGAATCTGGTCAGGGAGCACCTCATCGGTCTCCACCATAACGGCGGCGGCTCTTTCTCGGCTAGCACGTGCGGCCTATTGAGTGATTGGGAGTTCGTCACCGAAGAGGACAACCGCTCCCTTGAGACTGGGTGCGAGGAGGAAGACCCGTGCTATGGACAGTGTGGCGAATTTCAGGTACGGTATATCACGACCAACTATTATACAGCAGCACCGTCCGGCCGTCTCATAAGAAACCTGAAATCAGATGTCAGGCTTAGACGCGTGCTACGATAATAGAGGTATACCTTATTTTGACTGAAACGTTTTCTGAACGATCTATCAAACGCTCCTTCACCCCAAATCGTCGGACTCTCATGTTTGGTGCAATATTTATTCAGATTATACCTCGGGTAGCACTTGTATTTTCCTCCAAAATCATTTTTTCGGTGGAGCATGGAGCTCCTCAAGTGCGGAGCTCAGACAATTCATGGTGCCAGTCTATCGTAGCATTCGTCGCTAAAAACGTCCTTACAATTGTTGTGGCGGAGCCAGATGGAGATATGCGGCCAAGTGTATTTCTTGCGGCTTCCTTTAGATGGCACAATCACCTAGGCTACAACCTATTTTCTGGCTGTCTCACACCTGGGACAGATATACAGTAGTTCATGAGCTAGATCGATCATGATCTAGATCATCTACAGTAGTAGTAGGTTGTCCCCTGGCGCCGTGAGAGGTTGTGCAGGAGCTGTATTGCACAGATCCAACAAATGAAACATGATGTCCTACATACAGCAGTAGATCATGCAGATTGTTCCCACGTTGAGCATCATTCGCTAGATCCTACATACATACCTGGTATATACTATATCGGGCAACCATCCTTCTGCTACCTCCGGCGGTATAACACCCCCTTGCCCCCCTCGCGCTCGCCGCGAACATCAGAGTGTATTGTTGTGTAAGGTGTGTCGTGTGTAAAGGCACCACGGTAATCCCATGTGGGGTTGGTTCGTGGCTTCTGCGGTTACGAGGAAAGGTGTCTACCGTGCATACAGACGGAAAAATCCTCATTACTTCGGCTCTTTTAGTATATCGCAACGTCGGGTTTTGGGCGAGGCATTTATTTCCTCATAGGCGAAGAGACGAGCTAACAATAAAGGTGGCCGGACCCCACTATGGTTTTTGCCTTGCATTTTTATCTCGAAAAGATTTCAGCACTTTCTTCCCTCGTCGACTTGCGTCGGATTCCGCCTACCCACGCCACGAAGGCGCTCTCAGCGATCGGTTCCTTTTTATCTTTTCAAATATAGTCAAAATCTCTCACCACGGTGGGATTTGAAGTCGGGTACCAATGATAGTAGTCTTCGAAGCTGACCACTACTCTACCGGCGGGGCGACCGATCTGTCCACCTAGCGCTCGCTTTTGGGAATGACATATCTACAGCTTTGCTAGCAAGATACCAACTTATTATGTATTTTGCATTACTGCTGTTAACACGAGGAACCTTCCTTCCAACAAGCTGATACGGACCATGTGACGATATGACGATATGACCCTCCACGCGCGGCAGGAGTGCCTGAAATACGACGACAATCTCCCGGACCCGTACTACTGCTCCGATGTGTGCGACCCGAGCCCGTGTGTTGATGGACGCCCCTGCACGTTGGTGTTCCTCGGGGTGTGTGCGCGTGGCCGATGCCCGGCCGAGGCCCACTGCTACTGAACCTGCAACGGATTCCAGGTAAGAAATAACCAAATGTGACGCATGGTACGGTAGCCTGCATGCAGGTGCATCATGTTTTTTTGTGAGGGTGGTGACTCGAGGAGCTCTATACCTGCAGTAGCCTGCACACTGATTTTGGAGGAAAACAAAAGCGCTACTGATATACCCGATGCACACTCCCATGGCATAATAATACAAATAGAGTCAGCCGGTCGCCCCGGTGGTCTAACTGGTAGCCACGAAGCCTTTTGGGCCGGATGTCGAGGGTTCGATTCTCCCCATGGAGGTTTTTATTCTCAAATGACACCGACTGTCGAGAGCGCATATATTATAGCGTGGGTAAGCAAAATTCGACGAGAGAGTTGACGAGGGAAGAAAATGCTGAAATCTTCTCGCGATAAAAATGCAAAGCAAGAACCATCGTGGGGGGGGAGGGAGAGGAGCCTACTTTGTGGCCCCGGATCTGAGTTACGACTAGGGAGGGAGAAAGACGGAAGTGCGAAGATAATGAATGGGATGGAAAAAAAAAAGAAAAAAAAAAGTGCAACACAAAAATGGTGAAATTCCGACGATTTTGGGTTAAGACGCCTTCAATAGGTCGTTCCGAAACCGGTTCGGCCGAAAAAAGGTGCAGTACCTCTATCGTAGCACGCGTCATGTGTATGTACAGTTATACAGGCGGTAACAAACAGGAAAGTTATCGACTGACTCGTACAGGGGGCCGGCTCGTAGCGAGGACAGAGAGACGAGGACGGCATCGAGGTGCCTCGGAGCATAGATGGTGGTGCAGAAAACATATATATATATATATTAGCCGCCTGGGAACGCGAAGAGAAAGGACCGGCAGAGCAGGGTCCTCTTTTCAGTCCTCAAATTGTTTTTACATTGTGCATCATACTGCTGACCGCTTTTTTAGCCATCACAACTCTCCAAGTATTCGCCCAGCCATCGGGATATTCCTAAGGTCACTCCGTATCCTCCTACAACAGTAGATGTCAAATTGCCCATGAATTCCGAAATAGAGATATATGTTCAAACAAAATCTCGACAAATCGTGCTGTTCAACATACATCAAAATATCATATAGCTACGTACCACTATGTTCCTAAATACAAGAAAAAAAATACATTGGTTTTTTTATCCAAACAATTACTATTATATTATTTGCCTTCCGACAATGTGCAGGGCATTATTCATTCAGAATGAAAAAGCTGACACAATTCGTCGAATACCACCAATCTCATCTAACCAATTATCTTTCCCTTCGTGTACTCAACAGAATACGCACCAAACAGTTATTATATTTAGGAACATAGTGGTACAAGCTTGGGGTCCCAACCACACAATCTTTGCGCTGGGAAAAATCTGAATAAGTATGTAATTCGCGCATGTAATACCTGGTATATGATTACTGAACGTACAGTAGCACTACAGCAGCAGCTATATCTTTATAGTCACAGAACCATATATATGATCTTGTTGCAATAGCCACGTGGCAGCGGTTCGAGCTACGATAGCTCGCTTTCCTCAATGACACCTCTCAGTTTCCGAGAGCATGCTCGGAATCTTTTCGTAGTGTGGATGGGGGTGGTCATGAATTATTTTTGCGAAAGAGGGAAAATAATTTTTGCAGCTACAGGACTTTTAATATCCCCCAACGACAAAAGCCCCACCATAATCCCTCGCAAACACTTAATCAACCGTCTTACATCGTCTATACTATATTCGGCTGTGCCTCACACAAATGAGAAATCATCATTCCTCCGTAAACCGCTGCCCCCCCCCCCATTATTATTGTATTAATGAAATTACGATGCGCATACAATGTATTATTACAGTAGTACTGCGCTTTCCATTCGACAATGTTAGCAAAATTCGATGAAAATTGACGAGCGTTGGGAAGGCTGGACCCGCTGCGCGATAAGAATCAAGGCAAGGACCGTAGTGGGGGAGGAGGGAGAGGAGCCTACTTCGTGGCCCCGAATCTGAGTTACGACTAGGGAGGGAGAGAGACAGAAGTGCGAAGATAATAAATGGGATGGAAAAAAAAATGTGCTGCATGATGAGCTTCAACATTAATCAACTCATAAGCATTCCCCAAACCAAGAAAACCAAGGCCAACCTGAACAAAATTGGAAACCCATGTATTAATCACTCAGTATTTCAGAAAGCTGGTCAACAGGCTAATTCTATTACTCGACAACAGGTATAGAGGCACGCTCTACGCCAAACTTTTAGCAAAATAATGACTCCGTGAGAGACTCGATAGAGGTGAACCATCTTTTTTCTGGGGGTCTTCGCTTCAGAAGCTCTATACCCCGCCCAAAAACTGGTTTCGGAGGAAAAAAAAAGTGCTACTTCGTATTATCATACCCGAAGAACAATTTCACGGCCTGACGATCCAAAACCAAACATTTTGCAACACAAAAATGAAATAATTGCGACGATTTTTGGTTAAGGAGCCTCTTCGTTCAGAAACGAAATCAGCCAAAAAAAGGTATACCTATACCTCTATCGTAGCACGCGTCAGCAGTGTTAGTAGCGTTCGTGTGGACTAGACCCATTTTTCTCAAGTACGAACATATGGAATTTGGCCTGAGATACAGCACTAGTATCCCGGTTTCTTGTTTGGGGGCCGGTACTGCATGCTACAAATGCAGTTGTTGTATGTCTCGATTAGGATTGCAAATATGATGATAACACGAATGGGATTGCTAGTATGGTCATACCACTGATCGGATTACAAGCATGTTGTATGACACGGATGGGGGTGCACATGTGTTGGATAGCGCATATATGGGATTGAAAATATGGTGCACAACACGATTGGGATTGAAAATGTGTTGGAAACCTCCCCAGTCGAGCACGCCCGGCCGTATAATAAAACAGGTAAAACTGACCCCCCCCCACGCCCAATCACCATGTAATGGTTCCGGCTCGTTTTGCGATGAAGACAATACACCACACGTCTCAGACGATTCCACGCGACGGTTTCATGTACATTAACAGCACTTCGCAACATCACCTCAGAATTTGGGAATTTGACGTACAATTATCTCGAAACTTGCCTGAACAAAAACATGTTACTGTGTACGCATTCCGACGAAGTACACCTTTCTATTGTAATCAAGAGTTTGTTAGGTTATGTTGCGTAGTGTATGTTGGCGTAAACGTGTTAACTGCATTCGACCAGGCTGCATTACAGTTGCCATGGCGATATCCACCCGTCGGCACACCACGGACGACCGTCCAGTAAACTATTAATAGCTAGAAAACCACCCTTCGCCGTTTCATGAACACAGGTTTCCTTTTTATGGAAGTCAGTTTCCCTTGGTTTTATTCTTCTTTCGGGGCGATTTTTTGTGAGTGATCGACAGCGAAGCTTATGTTGCCAGATAGCAAACAAAAAATAATCATACAATAATAGAGTAGACGCGTGCTACGATAGAGGTACTGTACCTTTTTTTGGCTGGAATGGTTTCTGAATGATCGAGCTCCTTAACCCAAAATCGACGGACTGTCATTATTGTCATTATTGTCATTATTGTCATCAATTTTTGTTGCAATATTGTTCCTTGTTTGCTTCGGCCATGGGATATTCAATCGGATAGCACTTTTTCCTTTGCTCCCTTAATGCCCTTAATGCCCTTTCCTCCCTTAATGATCACTTTGGGGTAAGGTGTAGAGCTCTTCAAGTGACCACCCTTCTAAGGCAAAAAAACATGGTGCACCTCTATCGTAGCATGCGTCAGTAAGCCTTGCTTGGCTAATCCATTTTTCCCGCTTTGTATTATTTCCGACGAAATGCACTCTCCCCGTACCACAGCTGAACGAGACTCGGAACTACGCTGAAGCATGCAGCGACAGCCCTCGCGAGGAGTACAAGCACAATGCGACATCCAAGAGTACCTCAGTTTCAGCCCTTCCGCGCTATACGGGTCGGGGCCCCCTGAGGAACGTAGGGAGCTTTAAAAAACATCGATTTTCGCTTCTTTCGTGTAACACACAGGCACCTTGCGGTTTGGATTTATCTGGGCAAGCGAAAGGAGCTAGATAGAGGGACGGACCAACGCAATATTATTAATAGCAGATGGCGAAACCCGGTATCTCGGCGCTTGAAACGTTCCCGACAGAGCAAAGAAAATGAGGCAACGCATCACTGAGATATACTCATTCGTGGCAACCCTGTGACACAGGACATATAGCAGGAATCGCTGATGTATACGTTTCAGCGCGGTTTTTGTAGTGTATACGTTTGATATGCGAAAGCCCCACGCAGCCACCGGGAGAGTGGCACAAAATATATGTGTGTAAGGGTACTATGTCCTGGAGGGGGTGTGTGGTGATATATTGACGGCGGGGCAGCTGGTAGGCTGGACTAAGTGTTGCTCGATCGTAGCTTGTGCGTACTTGGGACTGGCGCAAAATACCCACTTGGTATGTGCATGTATGTACGCGCCAGGAGGGAGAAGAAAATGGGCGGGAGTGGTAGTATTCGGTACAATGGTTGCCTTAAATGGGGCTACGCTGGCAGTTTCGGGGTAAATGCATACGGAGCATGGACGCGTGTTACGGTAGCCTGCATGTAGGTGTACCATGTTAGTTGTTAGTAAGCGTTTGCCTTCTGAGGGTGGTCACTCGTGGAGCCCCATACCTCACCCTAAACACTGATTTCGGAGGAAAATAAAAGTGCTACATACCCGACGAAATATTCCCATGACCTCAGTATAAAAGGAAACATATTGCAACGCAAGAAAGAAAGTCCGGCAATTTTGGGCCCGTATTTCAGAAAAGTTTCCGCTCAAAACTGCTACAACCTCTATCGTAGCACGTTTGCATGTCTCTTCCAAGTGTTCGTGTTCCAGGACCACGTTTCTGGCGGTAGAGAGTAACTGCCATCAACAAACCCGACGGGTAGAGAGGTATAATAGCCTACCAATAATCGAAAACAAACAATCATTTAATAGCACAGCAGTACGGCCGCGCGACGGGGAGAGAGAGCGAAAATGTGCCTCTTTGCGTCGTACCCTAAACCCAAACGTTCATGCCGCTTCCTGTGAGGCTTGCCGTGGCGTTTCCGGGCGGTGTTCCCCATTGGAGTTCCTCGCACCAAATCCCGATCGGTGTGTAAACCACCCGACCCGACCATTGCTACCGACCACGCTTCGGAAGAAAGCCGGTCGGTGCGTGTGTCCGTCGGATCCTGCAACAACAACAGATGCCAATGCGATGTACGAATGCGAGTCATCAAGCTACTGCCGAATCCATTTTCGTCTGGCCTCCCCGGGCCTACCCACAGCACTCCTCTCACGGTCTGCCGGACGGGTGGCCGCCTTGCCCCCGTTACCACACGGCTTGTCATGATTGGTTCATTGCAATATGGGTTGTCGACAGTGGTGGACTCACTTCGCCTATGGAACGACCGAGCCCACGACGCGTGCTACGATGGAGGTAGCACGTTTCGGTTGAATTGTTTTCTGAACGATCGGTCTCCTTAACCCAAATTCGCCGGGCTTTCATTCTTGTGACGAACTTCGGTAAATGAGATTTTTCATCCGGCAGCACTTTTATTTTCCGCCAAAACATTTTTTTTCGGTGAGGTATATATGACGCCCCTTAAGTGAGCACCCTCAGAAAAAACATGATGCATCTCTATCGCAGCATGCGTCCCACATAACCGCAAAGAGCGTTGAGTTTACGCAGGGGTGCGATCGTTATTCGGCTCTCGTTTGCTCAACAACGGTAAGGAGGGTGTTAAGAGTCGAATATCATATTTTCGCAAGGCCTTCGACCAGGATATTTGCGAACCCATCTTGTTCGGTAACGGAAACCTTCCCGTTCTAGAACAATCGAGCGCTGACTGGTGCAACGATAAGGGGGGTACCGAAATTTTCACTACCGCGATTTGGCCACTCGGACGATTGGCTCCGAATCTAACGAAAATTTGAACCTAAACATAGTTTGTTGGCGTTGCGTAACAAAGCCATCAACGGCGGTGCATACTGAACAACAAAAACACCAAAAAAAGGTTATATGAGTACAACGCAGTAAATCAGTCACTCGGCCGAGTGGCCCTGTGCAGGATTTAACACAAGCACCTATACATGACCCCTCCACCGTAGCACCAGTCCGCTGAAAAACGATCGCGTTCCCTGTGCCACGTGAACGCTCTTTACGGTAAAGGTGGTACTTTTTTTTTTTTTTTTTTTTTTTTCTAGCCATCCGCCAAAAACAAAATGCGAGGCATGAGCTTCAACATTGATCACTCATGAACATCGATTATTGTGATATTTTCTTTCTCAGAAAGAACAAGCAACAAAAAACCATGATGGCAGGACGAGTGCTACGATAATAATAGAGGTACTACTGCTGCTGTACCGTTTTTTTGGCTGAAAACGTTTTCTGAATGGTCCCACAGGCTCCTCAACCCCTAATCTTCGGACTTTCATTCTTGTATTGCCATCCGCCAAAAACAAATGTGCAGCATGAGCTTCAACATTGATCACTCATAACATTCCCGAAAGCAGAAAACCACGGAAACCAAGGAAACCTATGCGCAAAGTCTAACATCCTTCTATGTCTACTTCCCGCCCAGTTGTATCCACAATACTCCATTTGTTGTCCTTGCTCCCTCCTTCTTCCCAATATATATATGCAATCTTCACACTCTATTCTTAAGTCCTAAGCCGCATCCAAGCTCCATCCATGTTGATGCTTCCGTACCTTATATACCATATTGCAGCAAGCTATCTACGCAGGGTTCGCCCTGTGAGACAAGAGGGTGGGAGAGGTTGACCTTTCTCTGCACACATCGGACAAACTTGAGTCCGTGCCCCGAAGGAGCCTCGCTCGGTGCCCGGGCTGTCGGCACAATTGCACTATACCGAACCATCTACTGCGGTTGCTTGGCCAGGGCCAGCCTAGTTATACGTTGTCTTAATGAGCTAACCTTTGGGGTCTAAAATAAACGAAGCTCGTACGTAGTCTACCGTTTTTTCACTATTATGACACTCACCAAGTGGTCTATTGTGTCAAACAAAAAAAGAGTACTTGAGTGTGACTTGAGAGTCTTTTGGAAAAAGAAAAGTCGTTTTTTACAGCAGCAATGAAATACTATTTCTGGTACAGTATCCCCTATCAATACTCCTTACCGAACACGGCATAGCTGCTCCATTTCTACGTAATTCTCAGACCTACTCCAGACCAACATATAGCCTGTTCGCAATATCAGGTAGTGTTGAATGGGGCTCTTGGGCATGCAGTGGGGGGCAGGCATTGCTGTGTGTTTGCATCACGAAACAAAAGTGCTTAGCAGCAATAATTTGGATCGTTTCGGAGATCTGTTTGGTATCTGCAAACTGCTGTGGCCTAGCAGGACGCTATACGGACGGCCGAACTAGAAGCCCAGGTAGGTTCGCCTACTTACTATGCTCGGCATCCTTGTCGAAAATCTACTCGTACCATCACAGGTATCAGCAGCCTGAGAAACGTCTTTGGTTACCAGAGGTATGGGGAGTCGTTTTTGAGTATAAGACATTTTTCGTGATGGACAAGGCGTCGGATCGATCCGCCTCTTCAAACAAAAATGTTGCCCATGACCTCTCGCTCTCTGAAACCGCATTGATGGAGCGGGTCGGACAAATACGTTTCGGTGGGGAGCCATGAGAGGTCGAGCCTATACCAGAAATAGTATTGCAACTAAAAGGATTTGTTTTTCAAAGGATTAAATAAAAGACAGCGGCCAAAAAAAGGTATACCTGGTCCATTTGCGGCCAAAAACAGATACATACCTAAAATCAAGTAAAAGACGCACTCCACGTGCCCTGCCATTGGTCCAAAACTCGTTGTACCTGTTTTTGCCTCTTTAAAACCCAGGTATACCTGATTTTGTCTACTCTGCTTGACTTTCACCTTTTTTTTGTCGTTTTTAAGCCAATCAGAGGCTCTTCATAGTTCCACCCTATGCCCCCTATACAAATGCCGACGTACACGGAGACCCCCTTTTCCCTTCGCACCTCGCACTACACGCCACTCGAGCGACACACACACATATCTGCCTGCACACCTCCGCCGAAATAATACGAGATAGAAGGCTCCCCTTCGGGATTGTGGTTGACTTGGAATACCAGGGGTGTCGCAAGCTGAGAAGGGAGAATACAGCAGCAGGCGTTCGTTCCTCGTACTATTAATAGCAGCTACTCGTATACGTAGCCACCAGGCGAGCACGAAGAACATGAAAAAACTCTACTTTGCGTTGCAAGGAACGGCAGGTTCGTGGGGTGCGTTTTAAACTTGATTTTAGTATGTACCTGTTTTTGGCCCCGAACGGACCAGGTGTACCTGTTTTTGGCCGCTGCCCTATATACATATATATACGTCCATATCAGGCTTACGTTTTGAGTCAGACTGGTAACTAATAATAACCTGATGGAAATCAAGTCCAGCCTCTGAACAGAAGAGGCATCGAATAGCCGACCCTTCTGTCGACCGATCTACGTGCGTGTCTACAAGAAAGAGTGACCCATTGACACGTATCCCCCCGTTAAACTACCCGCGCTTAATGGCTGCCGACTAAAGACCAACCGGAGATGACGAGACAGAGACGTTCTCTATTCGTAGCTTATGCATTCGTAGGATCAAACTGCAAATAATACCCGTACGTACGGATGAACACACACACATATATATACGATATATAATATATATATAGTCGACTCGAATACGAAGGCCCCAGCTAACATACTCTCTGTCTAGTCGTCCCATCCTCTACTATTATTATTTTACCGGCCTTCTACCACGGCGGCACTGTTAGTCTAGCAGCATACACAGCAGTCTTGTATCACTGTTTGTTACGTTAGCTCCATCCACTCACCACGTTGGCCTAGAGTCAGTCTCCTTGTGACAGAGGTAAGCCTGCTACTGGAGACTGATTATTATGTGATAATATAATGCCGTCACTACTGTCGTACCAGTATGATATATGGAAGATGACTGCATCTATTTAGGTTTGGAGTGGCTCGAATATTATCTTGAGTGTTGTTGCTCTATTATACCTGGTATGATCTACTCGTACGGCGGTCTATTTGGCGGATGTTCCGCGTGCCCACATTCCCATATCATTGTGGTACAATACGTACTAATGCCATGAATGCGAGTTATATTTGTTTATGTAGGTACTACGCTACAGCAGCAGTAACCAGTAGCCTACTAAGTCGCTGATCGGGAACAATGCCGTATCATAGTACTGTAGTAGCAGGTATATTAGTAGGTGTACGTACCAGCCTATCTATCAAAGTCAGTAGCATGGAGTGCTATTGAAATAAGGGTGTACTTAGTAATGTACGTACGAATAGCACTTGGTATCAGTACGAGCTGGTCCGGCCATAAAACCGATTTTTATTCGATCGGCGTTTTTGCAATCACTTGAAAATATTCTGACTCCAAATTTGGCTACCGTGTTGCTGAGTGTGTAGCGCATTTGCAGACATTTGAAGTTTTGGAATCTGAGTTGATGTCGTCGAGACACGTTATTTTGAAAAACTAGCGTCACGTACAGAGATTTCTCGATACTAAAGTCAACACGAAACCGAGAAAAACATGGAAAGCGGATGACGCTGATTTTCGGTGTGATAATTCTTTGGGGCACAAGGAATCGATCGATATCTTCATCTTCGTCTAATTCGTTATCTATCAAGAGATACGGCGCGCATAATATATCAATACAAATTCAAGATATTACGAGGAGAGACACTAAAACCAATTTTCGCAGCTCAGTTTTACTATTTTGGACCTGAAATTTTGACACGTGATTCGGAGCGCATTTGTCTAGGCCTTCAAAGCGGCTCCAGGAAGAACAACAATTTTTTTCACGTGAATTTCGGTCGGTTTATATCTTCGCGTTTCAATCAAACGGTCATAACTTTCGCTCCTCATTTTGTTTCTTTCTGGAGCCGCTTTGGCTAGATGGGAAATACGCATACCGGGCCCTGTGCAAAATTCC
>MEHQ01002184.1:0-21733 GCA_008828725.1 Saccharina japonica | reverse complement strand
AAAAAATACGTATGTATGATATATGAAGTAGAACGCTCGAACAGACAGCAGTTTTCAGTACAGCTGCTACTGTAGCACATCATAGCATCATAGCAGCTGGCCGGCAGTTGCTGTGGCAGTGGGCCAGACCAGTAGTGGACAAACACTGTTAGTGGATCTTCCGAAAGTAGCTAATTAGGCACTCTGATTGGCCAAGCAGGCACTGACCACTGGCATAGGGTTCGGGTTAGGGTTAGGGTTCGATCTGAGGGTCAACAAACTACTACCAAGACAAAACCCCCATTTTAAAGATCCACTATCACCGTTTGTCCACCCCTCGATCTTCAAGACTTATTGAGGACCGGAAAATTATGCAGTATTATTTTGGTGGTTATATTAATCTTTACAGAGGTTTCGGGGTATCTAATCCCAAATATTATCAGATTTGATCAAAATCGCGTCTTATGGGGCCTGTTTGGTGGAAAAAATGTTCCTCCTCGATTTTATCGATGATAAAATTTGACCAAATGGTTTTTTTTGGCGGCCTTTTTCAACCACCTGGTGATATTTCAGAAAGTGATTGAAAACGCTTTTGCACGAGACCTCGGAGGCATTGAACAATTTTGTATGGGTTATAGACTGTGGGCTCACGACGGATCACGGCGCTATGTACGTGCTTGGCTACTCTTGTACACAGCTGGACACAGCACTCGTGCATCGACCACCAGGGAGAGGGAAAGCATCAGCACCTTGGCCACCATCGCATGTATTGTGGCCGCACAGCAGCAGCTGCGCCATGGCCAAAACACATGTGTTGTGCCCGCACAGCAGCAGCTGCGCCATGGCCAACAAAATAACACAATCTAACGTTTTTTTCTGACTACGACCACTACAGCAGCTCATGCTCCGTGAGAGCGAGAGCTCCTTGCTGGCCCACAGCGACTAGACAAGCCCTTACGCAGCTCCGCAGGAGGTTTCCAGTCCGTTCCCTGTCTTCGAAGACCTGGTGGTGAAGGTTGATCACCCAACCCGGCATAGATCACTCGTTCGTGTCGTGGAGTTCAAAATCTCAGTTCTGTTCTGATTTTCTTGCTTCCCCCATGAAATAAAACCAAAATCACGATAAGATGGCACACCGAATAACGATGTGGTGGGATTTGTTGCCGGTGAAAAATCCGACTTCCTTCCGTTTTCAATCACAAAAATAATACTGCATAATATCCGGCCTTATTATATCGTATCATACATGAACTCTTGGCCCATGACTCTTCCGTGCGTTATCTAAAAGGCTTACTTACGTACCAGGTATGAAATTACGAGTGCTATTACGGGGGACCATAGTAAACAGAACCCTACGGTACACAAAAAAACTACATATTTCACTATTTTTACTAACAACATTTGGTCCTAATTAGTATGGTCCTCCGTAAATACTCTCGTAAATTGACTCTTTTGTCCCCGATAGAGAAAGCTCTACGACCCCGAGAACGCGACTCAAACAATGATAACTTTGGTCGTACCAGCCTCCAACGATTACGAGCAGCATCATGAGCTCCCAGCAGTACACGGATAAATCCTGTTTCACCCGCGCCTTTCGGCTCCTTGCATCGCAACTACTATTACGGAGGACCATTTTTTTTTTCCCATCCCATTTATTATCTTCGCCTTTCCTTTCTCTCTCCTTCCTGGTCGTAACTCAGATCCGGGGTCACAAGGTAGGCTCCTCTCCCTCCTCCCCCACTACGGTTCGTGCCTTGCATTTTTTTATCGCAGGAAGGCTTCAGCCCTTTCTTCCCTTGTCGACTCGCATCGAATTGTACGAGTAGTAAATAGGACCAGATGTTGTTAGTATGAACAGTTAAATATATAGGTTTTTGTGTGTAACGTAAGTCCTATTTACTACATTAGCCCACCCCGTAATAGTTACCACTCTGTCCCGAAATATAAGGACCGTTTCGATTGAATGTTAACATACACACAGGGGGTCTTTAGATTCCTAGTCAGAGTGGTATATACAGACGTGTGGTATATAGGACACACCACTTTGTATCATCCCGCAATCACGCTGTAGCCGTTGCTCGAATTAATCCTCACCGGTTTAAGGCCATTTTTTATTTTTCCCTCTTAACTCTTCAAGAACCGGTCCCACGAATTTGGGGACAACTTACTTGGAATTAGTGTGGGAATTTTTTTTTCGGTTGTGAATGGGTTAAGCCGCAAAAGAGGGTTTGACGAATACGCTTTATATTGTTAGAGCTGAAAAATTCGGGACGTAAGGAGCGGTACTCGTACTCGTAGTGGACCTTTCACTCTGTAAATGTTAATGTTAAGTAGATAATAGTATCAGTGAAATTAGGTTACGTTGAGCCTCCGGGAAAAGTTGGTCCTGTCTTTGTCGAGAAGAGAAAAACAAAAAAGTTCATCGGAGATGAAAAGAAAGGGGAGCGAGGTGTTGTATGTGCCCTTGTGCTGTCCCTATGTTGTTGTCTATAGCAACAATGCATGGTGCGTAGTGCGCACCTATCTATAGCACGAAGCATTTTGGGCATTTGATATTTGATCACACCAACTCGTATTCTCCGGATCATGCTCTCGTCGTTTTGTTGGTGCGTTCCAAGTTCCAAGTCACGTCTTGCCCTGTACCAGTATATTTATATATGTCGCCAAGGGCTCAAAATCAACCATTTCGAGTGACTACAGCATTTACTGGTATCAGTTTCCTGTCGTGAACATAATGCCCAAGTTGTGCCGGCGATGTAAAGCCTTAGGGGTCAAATGCAGGGATGTGTAATACCGCAGATGTCAGAGTGGACGTACCGGTAACAACGCAAATTGCAAATTGGCAAAATACTTAGTATGAAGACTACTGTAGTGCAAGAGGTGTTTTCTGTTTCCCATATTTTTTCCAGTTCGATTGTGCTGAGATACTTCGCATATACGTATATACGAACAGTAAGGCCGTTTCCTATGCGGTTCGATTTCGAGCTTCAGATTTGTATTTTTCGATCTCAAAAACGAAAGCACCGTCCTATGCAGTCCGATTGTGCAAAATCTGACCGGAATTTTTTCGATTTAAGAATCTGATGACTCAAGTCGTCGGATTTTGGCCCCAAATCCGACGACTTTGGTCATCAGATTTTCAAATCGAAAAATGGCATGGTCTCTAAATTCAAGATGTTATCCACGCAGCAAGCAAGCAGCAACAGCAGCAGCAGCACGATCGATGAGTTGGATGGTGACACAGCGACGTTGCTTCGCGCCCGACGCGCAGCCGGCGATCGGTTCGTCTCTTCGTCGCCAAATTACAGCCGGCTGGCGCGGGCTCGGGCCTAGAGACGAAGGGAAGCGTACTCGGCGCGCGCTTCTCCGTACTCGTAGACTTTACAGCAGCAGCAGCAGCAGCAGTATAGTCAGTCAACGCTCGGATGCTTCGTTGTGTCAAAATACAAAATACCAAGACAGGTCGACTCGAGCGCACTCGGCGCGTCGCCGCCATACCAGAGGCAGCCAGCGTGGCTTCGGACGCTTGGGTTCTACGCCCAGTACAGCGCACTCGGCGCGTCTCTTCGCGGCGCCAGACCACAACAACAGCAGTTGGTCTCGCCGTTTGCTCAAATATCTGCACGTACAACAAATCCGTGTTTTCTCGCATAAGAAGACTGTTTCGATTTTTGAACAAGGTCGCTGAAAAATCGATCCGACCATAATCTGAAGCTCAAAAATCGAACCGCATAGGAAACGGCCTAATATTAATAGTTATTTTTTTGGTCGTGTGATAACGCTCCTATCAACACTTCAGTTTTTGGAACCGCAACAACACTTTCTACGGAGTTTTCAGCGTATGTGCAGGCATTTTTCACCAGGGGCCAGCACAAAGTCCCGAAACCGCAAAAAAAAAAAGCCTACCGCATGTGATTTTGATAACCGAGGAGAACCTGGTACACATATACGGCGGTACATGCCGGTATTGTTGCGCATTCCTGGTCAAGTAAGGCCTCAGGGCTATGGCAGTATGGCGGCCCAAGATGTCTGGAGACATCAACTTTCACCCCTTGGCAAGAGAGCAATTTTGCCTTGGCATACATGCCTTGACTGACACCAACACTGCTAGGTTTTGGTGTGGACCCCTTGGCCCTACACCTTTGACAGCGTGCACGTTTTTTTCCTTGCTTGGCATGTTTCCTGACATCTTTGGTAACACGCGTCCAATGTAACCGTTACATTATAACCGTTACAATGTAACCTTCACAATGTAACCGTCACAATGTAACCGTTTTGCCTTGCTTGCCATGTCTCCTGACATCTTTGGTAGCAGCAGTAAAAGACGTAAGAGCGAGGCCTCTCCTGCCGCGGCCAGCAGGAGACCTCCCACCCATGGTGTCCACCCCCCCCCTCGCGCTGACCTTGTGAGCGGTGCAATGCCAGAGAGTAGTTCAGTTAATTGCGCGTCCACGGCGGTACCCGACGGTACACACGCCGCAAAACCAATAATAACACTAAACAAATCTCTGTTGTTTCGTAATTTCGTCCAGAAATCTCACCGCACTGGTCCTTGACTGGTCTATTTATTTATTTACTTGTTTGCTGATGGGTTGGTTGATTAATTGGTTGATTGATTGATTGGTTGACTGATCTATTTAGTTATTTATTATATTGATTTAGTTATTTTGACATTTTTTGGAGTGTTGCGTCGTTCTGACTTTGTGTCGTGCACCCCTCGACTGTTTTTTTTTTTTTTTTTCCCCGACGATGACATGTGTTTCGGCTTCGGCTAACATCGGCCACCACTACCCCGACCCGGAACTCTTACGTAGCCCTACTTCTATCCCCAACCAGAGACCTGCTGTGCCGTGCCGTCGGGTTATTTTGCTCCGAAAGGCTCTAGTTGCTGCGCGGGCACTTATTTCTAAGGAAGTTCGCCTGCACGAGCAGGTCTACTATTACGGTGGACCATAGTAAATAGGATCTTCCGTGTACACAAAAACCTATATATCTACGTATTTTTACTAACAAAATTTGGTCCTATTTACTATGGTCCTCCGTAGTAACAACACGTTGGTTAGCCTCTACTGGTACAACAGTAACTAGTGGGTCATTTTTTATTTATTTTTGCCCCCATCTCATTTATTATATTCGCCCTTCCTTTCTCTCTCCTGCCTTGTCGTAACTCAGATCCGGGGTCACGAAGTAGGCGCTTCTCCCTCCTCTCCACTGTGGTTCGTGCCTTGAGTATTTTGTATCGCGAGAAGACTTCAGCCCTTTCTTTCCCTTGTCGACTCGCATCGAATTGCCTTGGTACGACTGGATCATACAGTAGATCTGCCGTAGGTCACAACTAGAGATGGGCACCGGATAACGAAAAAAACCCCCGTTAAACTGGTGTTTGGAAACCCAGCAGGCGTTTGCAATATGTCGGTTTTCGAAGCAAAAAAAACGGCTGTTATTATTTTTCATTTTTATTCTATTTTAGGGCACTCACGACTGCACTGAAATGAGCCTGCAACATAAACAACATGGAACATGAACATGACAGCGTGAAAGTTGGCCAAACGAGGTAACGAAGAGAACCAGATACGCACTTGGGAGTACAAAACAAGGTGCAAATCGAGGGATATTAATTTGATAATCACCCGTGGTTTTCAACGTTTAGAGAACACCTGCCAAACAAAAACCGGTTGAACCGTTTTTTTTTTTTTCGTAATAACGCCTCCTATCCGGTTTTCGGTTTTTCGAATATGCCATCCAATGCCCACCTCTTATAATAATCACAAGACCTTCGGTTCGTACCCGGTTATTACCGGTACCGTAACCGTTTATTACCGAGGTACCGTACCCGGTTCTTACCGGTACCGTACCCGGTTCTTACCGGTACCGTACCCGGTTCTTACCGGTACCGTACCCGGTTCTTACCGGTACCGTACCCGTTTATTACCGGTACCAAGGTTACGCACATAGGACACATGGCGATCTGCTTGCTGTGCGTCTATGTATACCTCTACCACCCCTGATATGTTTATATTTTCTGATGATTTGCTCGTACACAGACCGTTTAGCCGTTTAGACTGTATAGTATCACAATTGTGCTCAAAAAAAAAATATATATATATATACACATACATGAATATAGTATATATATATAAACATAAAATATTCGTACCACTCTGAACCGAAATATAAGGACCGTTTGTATATTAACATGTAATTAAAATGGTGCTTATATCTAGGGTCAGAGTGATATATATATATATAAATAATATATACCAGGTATATACATGTATAAATATAAACATAATATATATATATGTATAATACGTAGGCGAACAAGTCGTCGCCGGCGGGCCCGAGCCTCCGGGCGGTGCCTCCATCCGAGGTCCATGGCGGGCGGGTATTCTGCCGATATATTATACCACTATGGCCGGGAATGTATGTTCGCCGTTTGGACTCTGGCGTTGATATCAAACGGTGGTCATATTCATGGCCAGAGCGGTATGCATTGTTTCCCTACACATTGCTATAGTGCCACCTGGTATCAGCTACTGCTGACTGCTGACTGCTGACTACCTTGACCAGGGCCTGGTATACTCGTGTGTACGTGTGGTTTTTTCTGTGTCAAGCATGCACAATGCACGGCGCGCCCTATGTGCAGGAGCAACCTGCAAACAGTTTTGTGCAGGCTGTGTGTGGTAAATCTCTACCTTGCCCGTCGACCAAGACCAAGCCAACCCCAGACATAACTCGAACCCTAACCCCAACCCTTTGGGGGGCACGAGGTCGGCAGGGGCAGCCACGAGGCTCCGCCGCGTGTCTTGACGGCGTTTTTCCAAAAAAAACATGCGGCCCAAAAGGCCAGCCTCACCCATTAAAACCAGCACCCTGCACAAAACAAATGGCAGGTTGCTCCTGCACATAGGGCGCGTCACAATGTATAGCGGGAGATCTATACCATTAACGGAGCAGGGCATTAATTAGGTGTTGCGCTGTTGCGCTGGCGCAACATTTGGGCAAAATAGCCGTTTTGCGCAACAGTCGTCGCGAGGCTGGTTGCGCGCAGCGCAACACGCGTTTTTGGGCGCGCAATATTTTCGCCGCAGGCGTAAAAAATTGTTGCGCGTAAAAATTGGGGGTCTTTTTTTCTTGATAATTAGTCGTAACTGAACATCTTTTAGGCCCCTTGCCCTATTCGCCATGGTCGAAAACAAAAATTAGGCACCTTTTGCTATTCACCGCAGCCAAAAATATATTAAAAGGCTTTTAAATTAGTTTTGAGGCATATATTCGCGCATAGATCGCAAAATTTTCGCCTCCGGGGGCCCTCCGGGGGCCCTCCGGGGGCCCTCCGGGGGGGCCCTCGCCTGCGGCGCGCAACACGCGCCACAGGCGTGTTGCGCTGCGCGCAACAGACGCCGAGCCACAAATTAATGCCCTAGTACGGAGTATACTGGTAGAACTATAAAGCATAACACATTATTATTTTAGGGGAACTACAGCTACAGCTTATGCAACGCGCTGTTGTAGGAGTGGTATTTAGCGGCAGTGGGCTCCCACCTCCAGAACACCTTGTACGTGGTATACCATTAACATGCTGCATCCTTGTATATTTCCACTCATAGAAAAACATCGCGACATGGCGTATGTATATACTCGTATAATGCATGTACAGCTGTATATGTATGAAGAATACATTTTTTTACACATTTGCCATGCATTTATCTTCGATCGCGGGCGGGATTTTTCTCGCTCTCAGCCGCGGGGCGTGCAGGGTTAGGGTTACTGTGCACCGCACGCAAGTTTGGGCCCCGGTCGGATGCCGTAACGCGCGCTCTGGGCGTTCGAAGTCGCGGCGTGCTTGCTCTTTTCGCGGGATTGCTTTCCGCCGAGCCAGAGCCAAGCAGGATGCTGGAAACCCACGCAAACAAAATGAACCTCTCAGCAGGCTTTCGCGTGTTCTGTGCTGTGTACAACAGCTCGCGCCTCGCCTGGTCGCCTGGCCACCTCACACCTCGATCAGCCCGGTCACGTGTGCTACCTCGCACCTACCGTAGATCCGCCTCGCGTTCTACAGCGGTCACGCTTCGACCTCGTTTCTTCGTGCCACACGGTGTTTTTGTGGGTGCATGTGTTCCGAGCATGACAAAGGGAAACGTCTCACAAAAGGCGGTGCAATTGGTTTCGCTTCGGGAGTTTCTGCTGTGGGTCCGTTTATTGAAGGTTGCTCTGTTCGATCTGCGAACGTTCATGTTTGGTTTGTTAGCTGCCACCTCGAGCCACATCGCGTACAATCTCGGCATCACAGCAAGCAGCACCAGCTCGTCCCCCGAACATTTATTTTGAATGTCTAAAGCATCCGCGCAGAATTCGTGCGGTGCAACAGCAGCGGTACAACAGCAGCGACCTCCCATAGCCTCATACTTCGTATACACAGGAGGAACGCGTGTTTACGTGTTCCCCTTTTTCAAATTGCGACACCCCCGGGATTTCAAGCCAACCACTCCCCGAAGGGCCGAAGGGGAGCCTTGTAGATTATATACCAATCTGGCCGGAAATGTGATGACCGTTTGGTCTTGATATTTGTACGCCAACGGTCCTTACATTCCCAACCAGAGTGGTATGATATATTAATAGTAGAATATCACACACAGCTTGCAAAAAAATGAGTGACGACGAAACCTTTGGTCTCATCACAGCTGTTGTTTTCAATAAATAGCATACCGCAGAGTTACTGTTACTATGATATCGGGTATATACGAATGAATACCGGGTACGAAGTTCTGTCTGAATACCATTTTGTCTCGCGGAGTATTTACGCTTCTCTCTACTTTTAGTTTCCATACCATCACACGGTGTTTTCTGATTTCCATTTCGTCTCCCCGAATTAAAAAAAATAATAATTACCCCCCACTATCATAGTCAGCAACGGGTTCCACGTAACGTGTATTGCCTGCTTGCCTGGTTACCTCGTTTTTGTCCACGCTTCAAATAATAGTAGTTTACATAGCAGTGCGTTTGATAACCTCCTGCGTGGCTACCATATTGCCTGGTTGTGATTGCCGTTTTATCCCCTTGATTTTGTTGCCTTCTTATCTTCAGTTTGGTGTTGCCTGAGAATGAAATTGCCTGATTGCCAGGCTTGCCCGATTGCCATATTTTGTGCTTTTCCCTGATTGTTACCTTTACCTTGTCCATACTATTATTGCGGGGGACCATAGTAAACACTAGTAAGTAGGACCAAATATTGTTAGTGAAAATAGGTAAATATATAGGCTTTTGTGTATACCGTAGGTCCTTTTTACTACATTAGCCCACCCCGTAATAGTACCACGTTGCCTGGTGACCTTATCGCCTGGTTTCCAAATGGCCTGGTAACTGGTACTGGACCCTATTGGCTGACTACCATATTGCCTAATTGCCATACTATCTACCCGCCTGCCTGGCTTCGTAACAGTTGCCACGGTACCGCATTCCCTTCTAAACACATGGCTTGGGTATCGTATCGCCTAATTGCCATATCGATGTCGTATGAGAAACATATCGCCTGCTAAGCACGTCGCCTGCTTGTCATATTGCCATACTGTCAATGTACCGTATTGCCTGCTAAATGCATCGCCTGAGTGCGTACCATATTGCCTGCTTGCCATGTTACCATGCTATCGATGTACCCGTACTTGTCTGCTAAACATAGCCTGGTTATGGTGCTGCCTCCTTGCCATGTTTAGATACCATCAGTTACAACCGTTTTGCCTGCTAGACACATCGCCTGTGTACCATATGGCCTGCTTGCCACGTGTTGCCTGCTATTATTAATAGTAAACATATCGCCTGTGTACCATGTTGCCTGCTTCTGCCGTATTCCCTGTCATGTTGCACGCAGACGTTCCTGCGAACTTTGACTTTGTCGGCTGATGGCGAGAGCGAGGACACGAGGCATCTCAAGACGTGGGAGGATGCTGTGTCTACCTTCATCGTGAGTCAGGCGTAAACAATCTGAAACAATAACTCGAATCATGTTGCATCACGATTTCGAGCACAAGAGAATACCACTTGTTGGATGTGCGTGTTGTCTTTTACTATCCATTTCCATTGTGCACTGCCCAGAGCGCTAAATCTGGGTCTATTTTCAAGTGTTTAGTCCACACAATGGGAATGCACCCCTAATAAGCCGCATGCCTAAACGGGTCGAACCGCCATTTCTTATTTCGTCCCGGTGTTTTTTTTTGTGGCGAAAATAGCTCATAGCCGCGCTCAAAAACGGCCCTCAAAGCCGCGCAAGCTTGTAGAAGCCCCTCTCCACACCACCGTTCCTGGCTGTCCGTGGTGTCTCTGTTGTGTGTGTTGCACTGATGTGGCATGCCTCATGATCCCCGCCCCCCCCGTTCTGAGTAGGATGCAGCTCAACCTTCATGCGACTCGCCCAACACCTCACGGCGCTTCGCGCTTGGTGCTAGCAATGTCTGCCTGGTCGGTGAAAGCCCGACGTGCTCCGTCCCGGCATTGTAGGGATGCGAGGGTCTATGGCCATACGACTACGGCCATGCATGAAAATGAAGTACCCCTCCCCCTCCCCGCCCATTCGTACGCCTCACCCTTGCGGCGCTGACTCGTTTTTGTCAAACCGTCATCCCGTCGTCTCGTAATTTTATTAACCGGTCGTCCCGTCGTCTCGTTTTTTTTAAACCGTCGTTGTTAACGATGGTGGCTTTTTTTGGGGGGACCATTTCGACCGTTTTTTTTTTGCAGACTGCAAGCGGGAACGTTGGTTGGGGCAGTAGAACAGGAGGCGTGATTGTTGCGGGGGAGACGAGGGAGATATGCGGAGTGCAGTTCGAGGGCAACAAGCTGCAGCTGGGGCAGCAGGTACGGAGAGGAGGCAGATAGCAGGTCGCGAGTGTTATCATGTATTTTATTTACACTCCACAATTACTATTCAATCGGCTGAACTCACAGCTAACGTATTTATGTATTTATAACAATTTTATTTAATATTACACAGTAGCGGGTATTCGTGTCATTATGAAATGGATGTGATGTATTCTGTTTTTTTTTCATGTTTTTTATCGATGGATGTGATGTATTTTGTTTTTCGATTTGTTTCATCGATGGATGTGATGTATTCTGTTTTTTATGTGTTTTATCGATGGATGTGATGTATTCTGTTTTTCGATTTGTTTCATCGATGGATGTGATGTATTCTGTCTTTCGGTGTGTTTAATCGATCATATCTTGTACCGGTGTGAATTATTATGATTTGGCGATATATTATACTGTAGGTACTGTCTGTATGATATCGTTGAATCATACCATAAGCTTTGTTGAGTATGCATATGATATGATGTAACCCACTGATATAGACTACTGCTGAATTATGATACTCGTATTAATAGTACATACCGGTATGAAATATTCTACGTATGTACCACTAAATACCAAGTTTTATGATTATAACCTGGTACCCGGCATTGCTATACCTGCTATTAATACTGGTACTGCTAAAGTACCAGGTGTAGGCAGCAGACAGACAGATGGCAAACTCGTATAACATACAAACGGTTTGCAACTGACGCCGCCCGATCAATGAATCGAACCCAAGACCTTGGTGGTGGCTGCCAGTGGGCGTTAGAAGCACGCCTACTTGCTGTTGAATGAAAAATACGTAAAGGATGTGATTACGCATTCCCTTCACCATTCTCATAGTACACACCAGACAGGGTAGCAGCACGCCGCAGTGGGGAGGCGGTAGAAGCATGCTGGTAGAGAGCATTAACATTGCCGTGCGAGTAGTGGTATGTGTGTGTGTGTGTGTTCTTCACTATGTAGTGGTTGATCAATGAATCCAAACCAAGACATTGGTAGTGGCTGCCAGTGGGCGTTAGAAGGACGCCTACTTGCTGACGAGTAGAGGATGGATGTGATTACGCATTTCCTTCACCACTCTCATGGTAAACACCAGACAGGGTAGCAGCACACCGCAATGGGGAGGCGGTAGAGGCATGCTAGTAGTAGTAGTAGTAGTAGTAGTAGTAGTAGTAGTAGTAGTAGTAGTAGTAGTAGTAGTAGTAGTAGTAGTAGTAGAATAGTACCAGTATTATTTATAGTCAACAGTATATAATATATACTGGTTGTAGTACAACCAGTATACGACGTAGCAGTAATGTGATGGACACGTACGATGTGTATACGTATCACACCATACAGCCAGTATACGATGTAGCAGTAAAGTGACTGGTACCATTTATACGTATTTCACAACAACAGTAGTGTCCACGTGTCCACGTACAACGTGTATACGTATCATACCATACACATACGTACTGATGTTAGTTCAAAAGCAAACGTTCCGAGAAACTTTTATTAATAGTGAAACACCATGTTGTAAAAGTAGTACGAGTTCGTAGTACAGTGATACAGCTTAGTGAAAGGGCGCGAAGTGATAGCGAAATTCGATTAGCATACGGCACCGTAGCCACGGAGACCGCGAGGAGAAGGTGAACGAGTGAGCAGAACGGCGAACAGCTGATCGCTAACGATAAACGTAATTTTGAAGATTGTTATTAATAGATTAATAGTGTCTCCATCCAACAGTATTTTTCCGGTCCGGGCCCAACGGCTCTTTTATCGACCTAACGGCTGGTTTTATTAACACTCAACGGCTCTTTTTATTGGTCCCACCTTTGCCTTACGTAGCTCAACGGCTGCTGGTCTTGACACAAGGACTCTTCGTGTTGACCTGCGCTGTGAGCTGCCAGGACTTACGTCTTATTTCGGAGCCTCTGTCTTGGCACCCACCGGCTCTTTATCTTGACACCCAACGGCTCTTACACGTTTGACACACCGCGGTTCTTCCTCGTAGTATTGACAAGCAGCTACTCGTACTGTACCCGGGGTTTGGGGACATATTTCCTGGACTCAGTGTGTGTGTGTGTTTTTTTTTTCAGAGTGAAAGTGTTATTCTTGACACCCAATGTCCTTTTCGACGCACCCTATATGACACCCGTACCAGGTATGTATCACCCGGGTGTGATGAGCTAACACACCCCCTCGGACTAATGTGCTATTTATAACCTGCTTTTCTCGACAACGCGCAACGTGCAAGAAACGCCGAGCGACGCGTTTATAGACAAATCTCCTCGAGATATTTCCCCAAAGCCACCATTGTCGTTGTGTGCGCCCGCCTTAAGACATGGTGTTCGACAAAATCGAACCTGAAATTCGTCCCAGGGGGTGTGTCATCTTGTTAATCGTACCTATCACCTTGTGTGTTATCTTATCACCCGGTGTGTTGTATTATCACCCGGTATTTTATCTTATCACCAGGTGTGTTATCTTATCACCCGGTGTGGTATCTTATCACCCGGTGTGGTATCTTATCACCCGGTGTGATACGGTATACCCTCCATGAGGTTGTGTGCGAGCACCAGTAGTATACGTAGCCTCGGTCGAAGGTTTTAAGTATCACACGCAGGTTGCAAAATATCAGCTTGTGACGAGATTCTCGATCTGATCTCACAGCTGACGAGAGAGAGGAGAGAGGTATCTTTGCACACCGTACGTAGTATAGGCCCAACAAAAAAACGCCTACTCGTACGTACTCGTAATCCGAGCAAAAGCCATCGAACCTTCAAGCATGATACTATCCTTGAATAACCTTGAGCGTAGTCCTTTACATCCCTATTAACAGTACCTGGTAGCGTTTAGTGTAGCGCTCGCCGCTGACCATATTTTGCAGGGCTGTTCACGGATCATGGACCCGACCCACGGATCGGGTTAGGAGGTCTTCCACATCTCACGGGTCCCTCGGGTCGGGTCGGGTCGGGTCGGGTCGGGGGTCGGATCGGGTCAGGAGGCCTTCAAAATTTCACGCGTCGTGTTGGGGTCGGGTTAGGCGACCCGACCCTACCCGACCCGCGAGGATTGACCCGACTCGCGAACAGCCCTGATTTGTTTTTCTTGATTCGACTTTCTTGGCGTCCCCCCAAAGGTGAGAGGTGAGCCTTTTGTGTTCTTATTATGGTAGTTTCGTTCTTATTCTTGGGCCTATACGAACTTTTATTTTTAATTTATGTATGTATTGCCTCGTTGCCCACCGCTGTTATATTGCCAGAAGGATACGTCGGTGGTGTTCGAGCCTAACGCGGCCATGGTAGCGGGGGGGGGAGCCGAGTGCAAGGAGCAGCTGAAGTCAGCTGCTACCGGGGGCTGGCATCAGGGTCAGGCATTTTATTACAGGTGCGCGGACAGGACAGGACAGGACGACTGTTGTTGTTGTCGTGTTTGGTTTTTTGTGTTGTTGTTGTTGTTGTTGTTGTTGTTGGTGGTGGTGTTGGTTATTAACCCCTCATGCACTGGTCCCACGTTTTTGGGGACAAACCACTTGGAATTAGTGTGGGATAAGTTTTTCTGTTCTGAATGGGTTGATAGTTCAGTTCTGAATGGGTCAATAGTCCAGTTCTGAATGGGTTAATAGTTCCTCAGTCAAAAATATTTTGGCCAAACGTGCCGCCTTGTCGTATAGAGCATGCACGATATGATGAGACTCGTGCTACGGTAGAGGTGCACCGTGTTTTGTTCTACTGTACATATGAGGGTGGTCGCTTGGGGGGCTACAAAAACTGATTTGGGGCGGAAATAGAAGTGCTACCCGATAAACAATGGTATGGCCTTCCTGCTCTATTAATAGCACACAATGGAAAAAAAAATTGCAACACAACCGAAATTTCGACGATTTCGGATTAAGGGCCCATATTAACGAAGAAGAAAAAATTTCAATGTGGAAAANGTATCACACCATACAGCCAGTATACGATGTAGCAGTAAAGTGACTGGTACCATTTATACGTATTTCACAACAACAGTAGTGTCCACGTGTCCACGTACAACGTGTATACGTATCATACCATACACATACGTACTGATGTTAGTTCAAAAGCAAACGTTCCGAGAAACTTTTATTAATAGTGAAACACCATGTTGTAAAAGTAGTACGAGTTCGTAGTACAGTGATACAGCTTAGTGAAAGGGCGCGAAGTGATAGCGAAATTCGATTAGCATACGGCACCGTAGCCACGGAGACCGCGAGGAGAAGTGAACGAGTGAGCAGAACGGCGAACAGCTGATCGCTAACGATAAACGTAATTTTGAAGATTGTTATTAATAGATTAATAGTGTCTCCATCCAACAGTATTTTTCCGGTCCGGGCCCAACGGCTCTTTTATCGACCTAACGGCTGGTTTTATTAACACTCAACGGCTCTTTTTATTGGTCCCACCTTTGCCTTACGTAGCTCAACGGCTGCTGGTCTTGACACAAGGACTCTTCGTGTTGACCTGCGCTGTGAGCTGCCAGGACTTACGTCTTATTTCGGAGCCTCTGTCTTGGCACCCACCGGCTCTTTATCTTGACACCCAACGGCTCTTACACGTTTGACACACCGCGGTTCTTCCTCGTAGTATTGACAAGCAGCTACTCGTACTGTACCCGGGGTTTGGGGACATATTTCCTGGACTCAGTGTGTGTGTGTGTTTTTTTTTTCAGAGTGAAAGTGTTATTCTTGACACCCAATGTCCTTTTCGACGCACCCTATATGACACCCGTACCAGGTATGTATCACCCGGGTGTGATGAGCTAACACACCCCCTCGGACTAATGTGCTATTTATAACCTGCTTTTCTCGACAACGCGCAACGTGCAAGAAACGCCGAGCGACGCGTTTATAGACAAATCTCCTCGAGATATTTCCCCAAAGCCACCATTGTCGTTGTGTGCGCCCGCCTTAAGACATGGTGTTCGACAAAATCGAACCTGAAATTCGTCCCAGGGGGTGTGTCATCTTGTTAATCGTACCTATCACCTTGTGTGTTATCTTATCACCCGGTGTGTTGTATTATCACCCGGTATTTTATCTTATCACCAGGTGTGTTATCTTATCACCCGGTGTGGTATCTTATCACCCGGTGTGCTATCTTATCACCCGGTGTGATACGGTATACCCTCCATGAGGTTGTGTGCGAGCACCAGTAGTATACGTAGCCTCGGTCGAAGGTTTTAAGTATCACACGCAGGTTGCAAAATATCAGCTTGTGACGAGATTCTCGATCTGATCTCACAGCTGACGAGAGAGAGGAGAGAGGTATCTTTGCACACCGTACGTAGTATAGGCCCGCCAACAAAAAAACGCCTACTCGTACGTACTCGTAATCCGAGCAAAAGCCATCGAACCTTCAAGCATGATACTATCCTTGAATAACCTTGAGCGTAGTCCTTTACATCCCTATTAACAGTACCTGGTAGCGTTTAGTGTAGCGCTCGCCGCTGACCATATTTTGCAGGGCTGTTCACGGATCATGGACCCGACCCACGGATCGGGTTAGGAGGTCTTCCACATCTCACGGGTCCCTCGGGTCGGGTCGGGTCGGGTCGGGTCGGGGGTCGGATCGGGTCAGGAGGCCTTCAAAATTTCACGCGTCGTGTTGGGGTCGGGTTAGGCGACCCGACCCTACCCGACCCGCGAGGATTGACCCGACTCGCGAACAGCCCTGATTTGTTTTTCTTGATTCGACTTTCTTGGCGTCCCCCCAAAGGTGAGAGGTGAGCCTTTTGTGTTCTTATTATGGTAGTTTCGTTCTTATTCTTGGGCCTATACGAACTTTTATTTTTAATTTAATGTATGTGTTGCTCGTTGCCCACCGCTGTTATATGCCAGAAGGATACGTCGGTGGTTGTTCGAGCCTAACGCGGCGCATGGTTAGCGGGGGGGGAGCCGTGAGTGCAAGGAGGCAGCTGAAGTCAGCTGCTACCGGGGCTGCCATCAAGTGCAGGCCATTTATTACAGGTGCGCGGACACGGGCAGGACAGGACGACGTGTTTTTTGTCGTGTTGTTTTGGCTGTTGTTGTGTGTTTTTGTTGCTTGGTGTTGCTTATTAACCCCTCAGCACTGGTCCCACGTTTTGGGGACAAACCACTTGACATTAGTGTGGGATAAGTTTTTTCTGTTCTGAAATGGGTTGATAGTTCATTTCTGAATGGGTCAATGTTCAGTTCTGTATATGGGGTTTAATAGTTCCTCAGTCAAAAATATTTTGGCCAAACGTGCCGCCTTGTCGTATTAGCTGAGTGTTATGAGAGATGACGACCTTGGCTACGTAGAGGTGCACCATGTTTTTAGGCCTCCTCTTTTAGGAGTTCTACACTATAGTAAGTAGTAACCACCCAAAAACTGATTTTATCGGAGAAATAAAAAAGTGCATGTACCCGATGGCACAATCCATCCTAAAACGAACCAAAAAAATATTCAACACAAATGAAGTACGAACGATTTTGGGTTAAGGGCCCGTTTTAACGAAGAAAAAAAAAAAATCAATTTGGAAAAAAAAAAATCAAATCCGCTTTTCATTGGTCAACACACGCACCAGCACCAAAGATTAGGATCTTGGGGCATAATATTTGGTGCTGGTGCGTGTGTTGACCAATGAAAAGCGAATTTGATTTTGATTTTTCCCAAATTGAATGTATTTTATATTCGTTAATATGGGCCCTTACTGCTGTATTAACCCTTATAGGACTGCAGTCCCGTTTTGGGGACACACTACTTAGAATTAGAGGGGTTTGTCCCCACAACGGGACTGCAGTTCTAGAAGGGTTAATAGCACACAATGGAAAAAAAATTGCAACACAAAACCGAAATTTCGACGATTTCGGGTTAAGGAGCCCCGTTATTCAGAAAACGATTCAGTCAAAAAAGCCAAAAAAAGGTGTAACGTATAACCTCTATCGTAGCACGCGTCAATATATACCTGGTGATGTGTACATAGTGTTGTGTACCAGGTATTGTTGTGTTTTAACCCTTTTAAGAACTGCAGTCCCGTTATGGGGACAAACCACTCAAATTCCAAGTAATTTGTCCCCAAAACGGGACTGCAGTTCTAAAGGGGTTAACGTCGTAGATTATACCGGCGTCATATGTTGGTACGTAGGCTATATCGGATATACTGATGTAGCTTTGTAGCTTAGATATGTTTATCGTGCATCGTCGTATATATGTACACTGACTGCTCTATGTTATCGTCCATCGTACATCATGCGTGGTGGGCTTTCGGATGTGCATGGCTTACATCGTCAATGGTGCATCATGTGTACACTGCTGTCTATATATTGTTTTCTTTAACGTCCATCTTTTTTTACCGGCATGACGCGTGGTAGGCTGTCGGTCGACCGGCCCGGGCGCTACACGGTGCGGCTGACGATGCTTTTCTACCACAACGACAAGCGGAGAGGAGACGGGATCGTGCTGGGGCTAGATGACCTTATCGAGGTCAGTCCGAATGTTCGAACACGCTAGCGTAAGACCAAAAGGCCACAAGTTCCTAACACTAGCGCTGTGAACTGGCCGACTCTAAGCCGCCGTCTAGTTATTCTATTGACTAGGTATTACAGGTATCACGGGGGGGCATAGTAATTGGGACCTATTCGTACGGTAAACACTAAAACCTACGTATGTATATATCTATGTTTCTATTTTTACCAACATTATTTGGTCCTATTTACTATGTTCCTCCGTGATAGCTGCGTCCGGTAATTTTTAGCAGTTGGGGTCTTTGTACTATCTATGGCCCTCCGTAATACCAATGGTACATCACTACTGCTGTTGTACCAGTATTCTACAGCAGTGTGATTTTCGCAAGAAGTCCCCCACCACTATGTTACAGTCAGTACAAGGGAACATCGCCGTCGGCCCAGGCCGCCGGCGAGAGGGATAAGGTTAAGGTCCGCAATTACGATGCCAAGGGACAAACGCGTATCGTAAGTGGACAAACACTAGAAGAACTTGGATGTAAAATTTCAAAAGATTCATCACGGCGAGGGGTACGGACGGCGAGGCACGAGCGTCGAGAACTCAAGTTTTCCTAAATGAAAACGGAGGGCGAGGCACGAGCGTCGAGAATTCCAACGAGCGTCGAGAACTGACGTTTTGCTGAGCTCATCCAATAATACAAATTTGTATGTATCGATAATATACCCTTGACAGCAAGGCGATAATAGACTAAGGTGTGCCCAATTATTACGATGACCGTCAGTATGTATTATTGCTGATACAGCATACTGAAATACCTGCTATTTTTACAGCAGTGCGATTTTCGCAAGCCGTGCCCTATTCCCAATGTCCCAGTCAGTTAAGTGTCGACACTGTTAATAGCTCACAACACCCCCTGATATCCACCGCTTCAGATTTTTTGTTCCCCACAATCGTGAGAAACATACTTGTGCGCATCCTGTTTGAGCTCACGTAAAACCAGTACGTACTCGTATAAAATAGCACACGGTGCGATCGAAGTATCACACACAGCGTGCAGAGATGAGTTTGCGACGACATTCTCGATCTCTCTCACAGCTCATTTTTTTCAGTCTTTTGTCCTTTTCTATTTTTACAAATGTGGTTTTTGTTTTCCCACTGCTGTTGGAACATCTGACGAACAATTGACGACAGGTCAATCTCCAGTGCGTGGTTACCCAAGGTCGACTCGTCGTGCCTTTGGTACAAATCAGCGAGCAGGCGGACGATTTGATGGGAGTGGTCGAGTTTGACACAGTGGCCCTTGATGGAGAGATCCTCCTCGAGCTCGAGGGCATGTGAGATTTTGACGGTGTTGGGGGGTATCGTATCGATATATTGTTCAGTAGTTTGCAAGTTGAGTTTCCGGAGAGAGGGATATCGAAATATCAATTTTCGATATCGAAATATCAAATTTTGTTAGTTTGCGTGTGCTCGTGCTTTTGTTGTTGTTGTTATTGTTGTTTGCTGTGTTTGAGTTTCCGCAGAGATATCGAAATATCAATTTTCGATGTCGAAATATCAAATTTCGTTAGTTTGCGTGTGCCCGTGCTTTCGTTGTTGTTGTTGTTGTTGTTGTTTTTTGTGTTTTGAGTTCCCGCAGAGATATCGAAACATCAATTTTCGATATGGAAATATCAATTTTCGATGTCGAAATGCCAATTTTCGATATCGAAATATCAAATTTCGTTAGTTTGCGTGTGCCCGTGCTTTTGTTGTTGTTGTTGTTGTTTGTTGTTTGTTGTGTGTTTATCCGCGGTAGGCGTCTACTCGTACCACAGTCAGTAGTCCATAAGTTGGTTATTTGGTGATTTGTATGGTATCAAGCACTGTCTGTTGTACTTTCTAGTAAAATGAAGAATACCTGGCATATGTATGTCAGCTGTGAGTTGTCGTATAAACGTACCCCAGGTACCATAGTACGCGAAATCGCAATCGAGTTATCACACAGCTTGCAAAGATGATTTTCGAGGACAAAATTAATATCTCCACCAAAATATCAAGACTGGCTCGATACACTATGATGTTATCAATCTTGCAAGCGAGGTTACCTGCTATTGCATGTTGCACCATTTTCCGACATTTGTGTTTTCTTTCGTACGTCGTTTTTGTTTTGTTTTTTTCCCCTCAATCTGCGACAGTTACACGTGCGTAGGCCTCTCCCTGGTGGAAACATTTTTTCACGAGGAGCAGCAGCCCCTCCACGTCCCAGGCATGGGAGGAAAGGCGGTGGCAAGGGGTGGGGATGCAGCCGGAGGCGAGACTAATTCCGCTTCGGAAAATGGCGCGGCGAGATTAGCGCCTCTGGAGGAGGCGTGGGGAGAAGCGGGGGGACTCTGCGCCGATAGGTATCGGAAGAGCGCGGTTTCAAGGACCTCTGCGCAAAGGAAGCCGGTACCGGCTCTCGAGAAGCGGTAAGATTAACTACGTACAACACAACAAGGGTTTCTTTCGGCCGCGAGCGGGCAGTAGAGAGCCTACCACTTATTTCGGAGGTGTCCATTCATGGGCCAAGCAAACACACAAGCATTCATGTACAGACCTAGGATTTTCTCCTTTCCCATTGTTTTTTTTTCAGTCCAATTCCCAAGGACTTTGCCCCCCAAACGGAGGTGCGATTAACTTCGTTGCCCAAGCAAACACACAAGCACACATGTACAGACCTAGGACTTTCTCTTTTCCCATTTATTTTTTTTCAGTCCAATTTCCAAGGGCTTTGCCCCCCAAACGGAGATGCGATTAACTTCGTACAGGCACGAGTTTTTTTTCAGCCGCCAGCTTGGGCGTTGGGGGGCGGCGGGAAGAAATAGGCTTGGCAGGGACGAGGGATTATAGGTTGGCGTAGAAACATGTGCTGTTACTGTATAGCGTTGTAGGCGGTGTCTATGTTGATCTCATATGGTCCTGTTTTTCAGTTTTTGGTCCCTTTTATTAATAGTAGTTTTGATCCCTGCGAGAAGAGTCAAGGCATGTTACTGTAAGCCAAACCAACCAAATCAAACCAACCAAAGTAACTAACTAACTATCCCTACCAACCCAAACCAACAAACCAGGCCCAATCAACCTAATAACCTAATCCGACCCAACCCAACCCAACCCAACCCACAACCCAACCCAATCCAACCCAACCCAACTCAACCCAACCCAACCCAACCCAACCCAATCCAACCCAACCCAACACAATCCAACACAACCCAACCCAACCCAACCCAACACAACCCAACCCAACCCAACGCAACCCAAGCCAAGCCAAGCCAAGCCAAGCCAAGCCAAGCCAACCCAACCCAACCCAACAAAACACAACACAACACAACACAACACAACACAACACAACACAACACAACACAACACAACACAACACAACACAACCCAACACAACCCAACACAACCCAACAAAACCCAACACAACACAACCCAACCCAACAAAACACAAC
>MEHQ01003075.1:0-115042 GCA_008828725.1 Saccharina japonica | reverse complement strand
CCTCATACGGGACATCCCTCTTAACACGAACAACACACTTGACATATTCAATGATCCTCGAATGCTCCTGTCGTTCGCTGCAGATAATTTTTTCCGTGTTTCTTATGTATGTGGCAGCCCTGTCCCAGGTCAAAAGGGAATGCCACATTCGTGCGTGTTGGGTCATCACCGTAAGTACGAGGAACCCACGCCGGGTGCGCAAATATTCACCGTTTAGGGTCGTTCTTATCGAGCAACTTTTTCCCAACATTTCAAAAAGGAAAATTCGCACACTTTTTAGGACTTCCATATTTTCGGAAAATAACCTCCAAATATTGGAATGCAAAGCCTTCCAAATATTTTGCCCTCTGCTAAAATTCCAAATTTCCAAACAAATCCTGTTTTTCTTTATTTTCCTGATTTGTTTTGGAAAACAATATTGGAAATTTTGAAAAAAAAGTTGCTCGATAAGAACGACCCTTCAGTTAAACCGACAAGCCTCATGTCAACAAACAGCTGCGCCATATTGAACAAAAAAAGTTGCCGAACATACGTGCAATACACATTTATGGAGAAGACGTTACTCCCGCCAGAAACACGCACAATGGACCCATCCCACCCATTTCATAGTACCGCCCAACGACAATGTCTATACGGGTGCCAGCAGCCGCAGCACTGAAAACCCAGCGCCACCACTAAATAAGCAAACGACAAATCAGCAGGGCTGCAGCTACGAAGCACAGCAAAATGGAGAATTTAAGGGCCATTGATGCCTACCACACATCGCCCCAGGCCGAAAATATCGCGCGATGTCATTTTGACAAACGAAACTTCAAACGCCTACTTTTAAACGGAGAAAGGGTCACATGTTACCAGGAATAATGCAGCATTCACGACAATCTAGCTGGAAAACACTCATTTGTAGCTCTCGGGCAGTTTCCAGCTTTGGTGTGCTTCGTGAATCAAGGCAGAACATTTACAACAGCAGCAGTGCTTGCCCTATAAACACACACCCATGCGCATTGACCGAAAACATCTAGGAGTTGTTGTGGAAGGCGTGACATAGTGCAGTAGACTGGGCAGGTTTGGTGTTGTGGAGAATATTGAGTTGCCCAAGTGTTTGTGCCAAGTATCCACGTGGGATGGGAAAACATGTATCGTCGACAAAACAACATAAGCCGCGGCTATCTCTAAACGACTGCGTCGATGGGTGTCACATCGGATACTAATCCTGACGGTGACCCTAGCAGACCCTCGTTGGTGCGAAGCTCGTGGCGGGTACTGTAGACTCGGTATTCCCGACAGTATAAAACCTTGTGCCACAAGTGTGTCTGCTATTAATAGCTCCAGGATACGACGACATTGACAGTTCAGAATTGAAGACGTAGATATATACCTGGTACGCAACATCACATAATATATTACTCGTGATTCAAGGTGTAGCGTCTTGACGGACAATGAAGATGTGTGTGCTAATCACCAGAAGTCCCTACGGTCCCCAAACCGAGTGTATTCGATGGGGCATGATGTCTACTTGATACCTGGTAGACCATGCATTTTTAGAACATTTTGGAATGCCTATATTCAGCAGAGCAAACCCCGCTACGGCTTCGAAACTCAATACGCTGAAACTTTCGCCACGTACTGTAGGCTGTACGTATAACTCTGACGCATGCTACGATAGAGGTGCACCATGTTTTTGCCTTATAAGGGTGGTCACTTGAAGAGCTCTATATATCTCACCCCAAACAGATTTTTCGAGGAAAGCAAAAGTGCTATTCAATTGAAAATCCCATGGCCGAAGCAAACAAGGAACAATATTGCAACAAAATAATGATCAAAGTCCGCCGATTTTGTGTTAGGGAGCTCGCTCATTCAGAAATAATTTCACCCAAAAAGTGCTACATACATCGTAGCACGCATCCTTTAGTCACAGAAATATGGGCTATACCAAAAACGAAAGAAGAGTGGGTAATGTTCGTAAGAGTACATGAAGCGTCTCTGCAAGGACCAAGTGCTCTGAGAACGTGGTGTGAATGCAACTCGGAACAGCTATCGTGAAATGTGGGACGGCGTATTGTTGTCAACATAATATGATCCACCTCTTTCCCTGTAGCTTAGAAGTCAGGCAGCAAGATTTTTTTATCTGTTGTCAACTTGACTTCGTTGGCAGTTCGTGGGCGGAAGCTGTAGTTGTGTTGTTGCTGTTGTTGTTTCACAACAAAACGTAAACATACCGTGGTCACGTACAGGATAGAAAACAACAGTGTATAGCATATTCCGCAAGCCCCGAAATGGGAGCCTACAACAAAACACTAACGATGTCTCAACAGTAGAACAGAAGCAAATGCAGCAGCGGTAGCGGTCAACGGTATACCTCTGGGGCGTCTCTGCGTTGGCCATCGCTGTCTCTGCGTTGGCCATCGCTGGTGGTGCTGTGCTGCGGTTTGTTTTTGGTTCCGGAACTCGCCTTCAGCTAGCTCGAACATGGTAAAAATAAACGCAATACACCCGACCGCAGTACGCTGTAACATAATCCCTACCGTATAAGCAGCTGCAGCGGTCACCTCCAGGCTTTATTTGCAACGGGGTACAGCTGAGCCGTCTTCGTTTTGTGCAGCGCAGGTGCCGTGCTGTTGGCATAGATGCAACCAAAAGGTACTCTGGACATTCCACAATGAATTTGAAGTGGAAACCACGACAGGGAAACAACAGTGCAAGCACATGCGGTCTCATGTACGGCGCAGCAGTCATGCCGCGACGATGTATGCCTACTGTCGCTGGGCGGGGTCGGCTTGGCCGCAGTTTTGTGGCGCTTTGTGCTGATTTAGACGGTGCGCGGTCTCATGTACGGCGCAGCAGTCATGCCGCGACGATGTATGCCTGCTGTCGCTGGGCGGGGTCCGAATGCACGGGGCATGGCCGCAGTTTTATGGCGCTTTGTGCTGATTTAGACGGTGTGGGTTTATGAGCGGGCCTATTGAACGGTGTACATGCCCTGATATCCGTCGGGCGCCTCCGTATTACGGCTTCAGGAAATCGAGCTCAGGGAATCGGCTTCAGCCATCTGGAAAGCGGTCCTCTATTTTTACGTGCCGTGAAGAGTGGAAACTCGCATTTGCTCGTACTCACGCGTTTATAGGACAATCTTTCGACACGGCATCACCAGCAGCAGCGTCGTGTTTAGCACGTCGTGACATCCACGCACAACGACATATATACCAGGTATTCACAGACACAAATACGACTGGGCAGTGATTGTTCCAGTCTCAAGTATATATACTATGCGCAGCATGCTACCTCGTAGGTTTCCTCAGATTATTGCTGCCGCGGACGCATATCCAGTCGGCGGACAACGAAACTAAGCCGGCCTCATTCGTGATGCCACAAGTGGCAACCGCGTTTACACTTGCTGACAAGTTCGGAACCTCGATGGTTGAGAAAAAAACTGCACCTGCATTTCTGGGGACACAACATTCTGTGGAACCGTTAATATTGGCTGAATCGTTTCTAGACATTATCCGCCAAATAGTTTTCAACAGTTGTCATAATGTCATAATATTTATGTACGATTTGATTGTTCCTGCTCTCAAGGTTAAGAAGGCTCCGCCCACACAAAACCGGGATCTCCCGACACAAAAAAAGTTTGACAGCCGCCCACGCGTGAAACACTGCACACACACGTGTGACACACCGATAACACTCGTGGCACACGGAATACAGTACATAGTGGGGAAATATTTGCAAAAATACAAAGAGATGCGCCGAACAAGGGGCTGGAGATCTCGATCACACGAAATAAATCGACTTGGTTTTCGCGTGGGGCGTTTCCACACATCGTTGGAGGCAAAACGCGTTCAAATGTACCGCAAAGAGCAGTTGAGTACAAGCCGCGTCTGTCTGCCAAGCAAGCAACAACACAGATGTGTACTGCTGCCGCTGCTTGCTGTGCCACGCTCCCCACCCGCGCGTGCCTCGGACATCACCACAAAGCAATGGGATCGGATTGTGATGGTGTCGGCCACGAGAGCCTTTCAACTGCCCTTGCAGCTGCGACCTATAGGCTGCGACTAACGAGGAGCACAGAAACAGGGAGGGAGAAATCACAACTTTTAACGACACCCCTCCGTCGTGCTTTCCGTTATCCCGGCCACCGTCGGGCAAAATGCTTCTGCGCTGCGTGCTCCGGTGCGACGAACACCTCGACCACCCGTAGTACAGGGCGGCAGCGAAATAGTTCGGAGTCGCTTTCGCGTACGATTATATACGAGTACGAGTAGTACCGTCTTCAACTTGCTGCCCAGAAACCATTCTCGAATATATGGTCATGATAAGATAGCCAACTGGAAATTTCTCAATTGGTTTTGACGCTCGAAAAAAACGTTCATTTTCAGTTTTCAAAACCCATCCGTAAGAGATGGCCTGCAGTACGAGGAAGACGGTACTACTCGTACGAGTACTCGTATATACTCGTACTACGCGAAAGCGCCTCCGAACTATTTCGCTGCCGCCCTGGACTACGGGTGATCGAGGTGTTCGTCGCACCGGAGCACGCAGCGCAGAAGCGTTGTACCCGGCGGTGGCCGGGACAACGGAAAACACGACGGAGGGGTGTCGTTAAAAGTTGTGTTTTCCTCCTCCCTGTCTGTGTTCCTCGTTAGTCGCAGGCCTATAGGTCGCAGCTGCAAGGGCGGTTGAAAGGCCCTCGTGGCCGACACCATCACAATCCGATCCCATCGCATTGTGGTAGTGTCTGAGGCAAGCGCGGGTGGGGAGCGTGGCACAGCAAGCAGCAGCAGTACGCTTGTGTTGTTGCTTGCTTGGCAACAGACGCGGCTCGTACTCAACTGCTGCTGTTTGCGGTACATTTGTACGCGTGTTGCCTCCAACGATGTGTGGAAACCCATAGATTCCAAATCCAATCGCCAGTTTCAATCGTGATCTCGATCGGAAATGGGGCCCCATTTCCGAGTGGAGGCCGACTTGAAAGTGATAATTGAAAAACTTGATCGGAAATGGGCCCACTTTCAACCCCGTAAGAGAGCCAATCGGTTTTGAAAACTGAAAACGTTCATTTTCAGTTTTCAGAACCCATCCGTAAGAGATGGCCTCAATGTGGGAATCGAAAGTTTTTTTTTTGTGTGGGTGATCGGAAATAACTTGGGGCATCGGAATTGTGTTGGTTTAATAAACAAGGATTGAAATCGACTTGCTATCAGCGTCAAAGATGAAACTTAGCTGGGGCTTGTCGGGGGTTCAGAATCGACTCACTGCAATTTTGCGGGGGAGTCGAAGTTGGCTTGGGTTTTATACGTTGCGTCGAAATTAACGTTGTTTTTTTGTCAGGGCCGAGGATACCTTGGTTTTGGTATGGGGGTCGTAGCTTACTTGCGCTTTGTGTGTGGACCAGAAATGACTTGTTTCTAGTGTGTGGGGTGACAAGGTGAACCGCGCTTCGCTAATAACCCCTAACTCGCTGTTCGAACCACGAGATGACGATATTGATAGATATCCCGCTGCTTGGTTGTTGGCCAGAGCTACTGTTGTAGTATGATACGTGCTCATTAATTCGCTTATTTGTAAAACCCAGTGATACGCATGCAGCTCCTTACTCTATCTAATATGGATATGGTGCGCTCTCTATTGCCTATGTACGAAAACCGCGCTGCTGGTGTGCTGCTGCTGCTGTCTACTATCAGCGAAGAACAGCAGCAGGGGCAGCAGCAGCAACATCGTTGTTGTACCTGTGGCAGCATTATATACCACACTCAATGGAGAGCAACAGCAGCAAACCAGCAGTTTTGTGGTACCCGTGGCAGCATCCATATATATATATGTACTACACAGCCCCAGATATTTTGGCCGGTGGCAGCCGTGTAGTGTGGCCTATCTCTGAACCCATTTGTCGAAGCAATAGGTATCGATAGGCAATTTTTTATACCAGGTACATAATATCCCGAGTACAATATCCTACTGTACAAAAATATGTGAAGTTACTGTTCGAAGCAACATGTATCGATAGGCAATTTCTAGAACATGTCCCAAGTAAAAAAGCCTGTTGTACAATTCCCTCTGAACCCTTTGATCGAAGCAATAGGTATCGATACGCAATTGAAATTCATGATACCTATTGCAGGAGCAATGCGTATCGATAGGCAATTTGGTTTGTTTGTTTGTTTGTTTTTTTTTTCCCGTCCCATTTAATATCTTCGCACTTCCGTCTTCTCCCTCCCTAGTCGTAACTCAGATCCGGGGTCACAAAGTAGGCTCCTCTCCCTCCTCCCCCACTACGGTTCTTGCCTTGCATTTTTATCGCGCAGAGGGTTCAGCCTTCCCAACGCTCGTCGATTTTCATCGAATTTTGCTAACTCACGCTCTCGCGCTTTCCGCTATTCAAGATATTTTTTGCAACAAAAAGTCCCTACGAGCATGCACTCGGCGGGGCTCGAACTCGCGATCTCGACGCTAACAGGCTTCGTAGTTACCTGCTAGCCCACCGGGGCGACCGGTCATAGCCCACCTTATTGAATGAGCAATAGGCTTATACAACAGGCCATTGTTCAGGGTGTGTTCAGTACAGATATGAATACGCAGTCCACCCAAAAATATCGAACTCTCGATCTCCACCCATTCAGAAATGTCTTGGCTTAGAAAGTTAAACTATTGATCTTACGGTAAGCCCTGTACGGGTGTAATAATAATAGTGAGGCGCACGAGCGCGAAGCTCGAGTCTTTCCTACCCCTCACTTTTCAAGGGGAAAACGAAATTCTGCACAGAGGATTGCGTACGAGGAGGTAGGGTGGAAAGTTTTCGTTTTTCTGTGTGTGTTTTTGTGTTTGTTTGTTTATTTATGTGAGACAGTCAACATCGACGTTTGTACACCGCACTCAATGTACACGGCACCAACGCCAGTCCCGTCGGGCTGTGTGCACGCACACATTTTAACGAAGTCTTCTCGCGCTGGTATCGCTGTAACTCATTCACAGTTGGTCGAGCTAGGTGTGGCAACGTGAGGTTTTAAAGCATGGTTGTGGACTCTGTTTTTTACAGGCACATGGCTGAGTCATGTTTTTGTTTTATTCGGAACAAACATTATCAGTTGCTTTGGGGGGGGGGAGTTCTACCGAACCGAACCCATCTCTTCCAGTAGGCAAGATGTGTCTGACCACAGCAACGTTTGGGTCGTGTCTCTAAGACATGCTGTAGGTGATCTGGTACGGCCGACATTTCCTTTTATCAGGGGACGAAGAAGCTCCGCTGCAAATTTCGTAGTATACAGCAGTAGTTGTGGCACCTGCTACGATGATATCGATTGTTGGACTGCAGATGTTTTTTTTTTTCTTTATTTTTTGTTTATTATTATTATCGCGTTCAGGAACGAGGAAACACACAACCAATTGAGTACGAGTACAGAGGGTTCAAGTGCTAGACCTCCAAGCCGAGCGTATAGTGACGCTGACCCTGGCCTCGTGTATCCTACTGCTGTTGATGTTGCTGCTGTTCCAGTGCTGTGATTGCTGCGGCGGCCACAGCGGCTCTTGCTGCTGTAACCTGACGATTTGTATTTATCATGAAAAATAAGGAGCTCAAACGGTACGTTTACGCAGATGCTCGTTCATGTTCGTTCGGCACAATCTGCACCCCCCCCACCGCGATGAATCACAGATTTGACTACTGCAGGTACCGAGGTCGTGCCTCATTACCCCCACTTACTAGTATACAAGGGCTTCACGTCGCGGGCGGCTAACGCCGACCGAAACGTTCGCGGAAAAAGCGAATAAAAACACAAGTTGCAAATTTATGAAAGTAGCATGGGTAGGCGCAACAAGCAGCTTTCAAATGCCAAGAGCTCCCTGTGTATGACGGGGAAGAACAGCAACGATGGCGGTCACATGTTTTCTACCTGACTTATTTTTTTAAAGAGATACAAGGTAGTAAAGTGTTCGCGCTCCGTGAAAAAATCATTACAACGACCAGTTCTATTCCACCGTTAGGTCCATACGCAGTCGGATACGTGGATCGAAAAAGGCGGTTTCCGATTGGAGGCACAATCGGGCTTTCTTATACTGTTGAAAAATATATAGTTTACATCCCAACTTTATCGAACGAGAAACCCATTCTACCAATCAATACCGTCGAATCAAGCGAAAAAGTTTTCGAAGCCGGCCGCATCTCTCTCCACCCCCCCAGCCACACCGTGCCACCACCCAGCAGCACCCTTAACAACTCTCCGGTGCCGGGTTGACTGCTTTACTGCTGCTGCTCTCTGCTACTGCAGGTACTACTGCTGTTGCTCGCAGCGCAGCACATACTAGAACCCGCGATCAGGACACGAAGCACTCTTCAACCCACGTATCATCCGACCCCAGGAAGAGCACAAAAGGCAGCTAAATCGATCCCATTGACAATAGAGAAGGCCAGACACACCGCATCGAATTTAGAGTGGATCGTGAACCGTATTTTTCGATTCTCTTAATCCAGCGGCATATTAATTAGCCTCTCCCACAGATCCAGATAGTTTTCCAATTTTCCCCAAATACGGCCGAGTTATGTACATTTGAAAGGCGAAATTTGATTGAGTCAGAATATATATACATGAGGCCGAACAGACAACGATCACGTTCCAAGGTTGGTCTACGCCCCCCCGAGCCTAAATCACCTGCGTGGTTGGTCAAGCACACCCGACCAATACTGTAACGCCGCTGGGAACGCCGAGCAAGAAAACGCGCTCGCTTGAGACTTGTTGCCGCGAAGCATCGCTCGACCCTCGTGTAAAAGACGGTGCTAACCGAGAAGCCCTCGTCTGCGTGATGGGCGTTCGGCCGATATATGCCATGGTGGGGGACAGGGCTAGTGATGTGGTGGAGGTAGCGGACCCCCTGCGCGTTTGCGTATTTTTCGTTCGTTGGCCTTGTTGTTTGAAGGATCCATCGCAGCAGCAGCAGCTCTGAACATACGAGGCGCCTTTACCGGTCTTATTCCACAAATCGTACCAGATAAAGTAACGAATATGTTGTGATTCCTTGCTGGTTTAATGTATTTCTGGGTGTTTTTTTAAAATCAAATCACGAGAAGCCGTCGATCCAACCACAACCTAACCTTCTACCTTAACCTAACCCTACTCTAGTCCAAGCTAGGGCTCGACTCGTGCGTGAATTTGCCGCGAGTTTTGGACACTGTGAAAAAATAAATGAATAGTGGCTGCCAGCAACCCATGACCTCGGCCCGCTCAGACGAAACAGGCAAGTAACATATAACTACGTGGCTGTGTGTGTGGTCGCCGGGTACAATTTCTGTGAGGATCAGAGACGCGCCCGTCTTTCTCTCTGGTGCTTCTTCCGCCTGTACCTGTCCTTGCTATCGTGTAGTGTGTCTGAAGCTGCGTTTTTGCTGTGTGTCTGGAATCGTAATCAAATACCGGCACACAGGTACCTACCCCCGGTATAACATACGAGTAGGTATCTACCGCTTGCACCAACCTTGTACATCTATTAATACTTGCTGCAGCGTTTCTGACGGGTTTATTATCTTCCTCGGTTGCCATATGGTGCGACGAGAACGGCAGGGCGTGGTGAAGCGACAAAACGCAGGCCGTGCATCGCGCAGAGAAGGTTTACTGTACTCCGCGATTTCCGTTGTTGTGCTGCGGTCGGGTTCGGTGCCTATAGTGGGGGCTCGCAGCAGCGCCGTGTATCAGCTCGCACAGACTCAGGAAGACCACAACAACAAGTATAACTGCAGCAACGTTGTTTTCAGAACACAACGTTAAAATATGCCGGTACGAGATTGGTACATACAACAGTTCGTCTGCAAATCATTGCAAATCGCCGCCCATCGGTTCGTTTTCCAAGAAGATCTTAATTTCATGCCGCATTTGGAAATATCGCTAGCGCCCGACGGAATAACTTCATTTTTTCATTGAACTACGTACAGACGGATGTCATGTTGATTTTTAGTGTAGCGCAAACACCATCATACCGCGGAGACCGGTGTGACGTTGCCCTGTTTGGGTCGGCCGAGCGCAATATGAACTGACCATCATATTGTCGACTTTGCGAGCGCGCCGCGCCGATTACGGGGCTTGTGGCAGCACGAGACCTCGGGGGCCCGCGCCCCGGAGGACTCGAGCCTGGCGCCGACAACGTCGGCCCGGAGGCCGCGGAGGGAAATCGAACTGCCCGGCAAGCCAAAGGCGACCTTTTACTTTCTTATAACTTCGTGTTACAGTACAGGACACCTAGAGTAATGGGAAACAAGAAATCTGGTCCAGGCTGGGTTTCTTATTCGGGAGAGGGTGCTTTCACTACAGTAAGTTCAATATAACGACTCCCGAATTTCTTATTTTATTCTAGATCTCAGCCTGGCTTTCTTATTAGCCTGTTTCTTATTAGGTGTATGTATTCTACCTAGATGCATAGACGCAATGCCAACAATGGCGGGATGCTTCTACCTATGATAATTGACATTCCATGAGCTGGTAGGTGTCTGCCTGCGTCTGTTACTCGTCTTCATATCTCTACGTATATACATATAGGCACGAGTGCCAAGTTATCTAGACAACAATCGGCCACCATGCCACCATGTGTCCGTACTCATCATGACGAAATGAGATCTACGAAGGTATGCCCGCTGAGCGCCGAGCATATCAAGGTGCGTACCCTTAGAACACATGCCGGCGGAGGCCTCACCTGCAGACTTCTTCCGCTGTTTTCGTGTAGGCTTTCCAGACATGGCTTCCTATTTTCGGTTGCTCCTCGACTGTTTGACGCAGTTTGAGGGTTGAAAATATAGAATGTCCTGCAGGCCTGCAGGGTCTGGGACATATCTATCAACAAACGCTACAGAAGTATAGAGAGCTAAAGCTAAAAATCAACTTTCAACATCTTGGTAAGGCATTCCTTTAAGGGGGAAAACAGTTCGGTGGATCCCCCCCGCCCGGAAACAGGGACCAGGACGCAACAGGGCAGCAACAAATATATTTTGGCTCGTGGCTCGGGACGTGTGTGTTGTGGCTGGAGATGTGAAGCCTCGAGCAAAAGCACCACGTGCAGCATACCCTAACTTTCACTCCTGATGACACCTCGATACCTTCTCCCATCCACCGGGCCTCCCCTGGCCCCTACATATCAAGTTGTTGAAAATGACAAGCAGGCACTACGAAACCCCTTCAGTCCCAAGGAGACCCTGACCTTCATAGGTCGCCCTCGACACCGACACCAGAAACAAAGCCCCAGTATTATCCATCAGTACGGACGTGGAGGCTGCTACGCGCCAAGGGTGTACCACAACGATGCAGGAGTCTTCAGCGGGTGGTGTTTTTTATGTCGATGACCCGGCGACTGAACCAGCCGCTTGTGGCACGAGCAGTGACAAAGGTGAGCACCGTAAACGCACTTTGTTGTTCGGTCTTGGTTCTGTGTGTGTATTTTTATAGCAGGTACTGCCGTACAGCAGAAAGGCTTTGTAGGCTCACTGCTGTATTTTTTTTTATATATGCGTGGTATGTTCACAGACGATGTCTGTTCTCTTGTCTGTGTCTCTCCTTTTTGGCACTGGGTAACAGCAGCAGCATTTTAGTTGCATCATCGGTCACCCGCAGGACTATCTATCTGCACAATACGAGTACGTATAGCATCTGGGTGGAGCTTATTATTTATGTATACTACGTGCGGTAGGGATCTACATGTAGCTCCTGCCTTTTATCTTGAGGTGTTTACTAGTGCTTCGCCTGCAAGGGAGGGAGACCGGTGCTGGTGTGCTTGCCGGGGTCAATTGTCGTATTTCTGCTGTCGACTTTTTGTTCATTATTTTTGCCACATATTCCAACGCGTCGTATCTGATTTACGGAGGAGTATGTATACCCACCGGTCCCATCGGGAGCAGCTGGACTTTCCGAGAGGCTGCGTGTGCCGCTGTCGAGAGCTACCTGACTATGTATACAGCAGTACCGGCCCTCTCACAAGGAACCTGGTCGGGTTCAGGCTGACTTCTATTCTGGGGGTGCGCGAAGAAAGCGCATTTTCGTAGGTTGCACGATATTATTTTGGTCCCCGAGAAGACGTTTTACCCAGTAATGCACAGTGCGTAGTGCCTTGGGTTGAGGCCGGCCACAGGAAGGCGTCACTTTCTTAAAGCCTATTCGCTGACTTGGCTAAGAGCTTTTTCCTTTTTTTCGATTTTTCAGGCTGACTTTCTTGTGAGTTCCTTTATATGAGCGGGCCGGTACTGCTGCTGTATGACGTACTCCGGTGTATATACGTACTCTAAAGTGTATACTTGGAGTATACGACGTACTCTATATAGTGCGTTTACGCACTCTATAAGTTTGGCAGAACATCGCCACTGTGCCGTGCCGTTGTGTATAACACACTTGAGCATTGTTTGTATAGCACAGCAGCAGCAAAGTTGTAAGACTCGAACAGATGTACACCAAGATGTAGGCAAACCAACCACAGGTGGATCTCGAAAGGTTTTCATAATTAATACCATATTGCGCAGTGCGGGAGGTTTTCTGTTGTGATTTCCCCTTTCCGACAGACACCCTAGGAAATATATTTCGTACAGTTGGTGCAGACACTATAACAGTAGTCAGTAGGGTCTTCCACAGTTTCCAATAATGGGGGTATTTTGGTTTGAAAAATCCAAATTCCCATGTGACTTTATTTTCTGGGCTCTGTCGCGGAAATTGTTTAATTTCCCAAAAAAATCCTCGACTTTTCAACTCTGTTTCGAGGTCTAATTCCACCACTGTTAGTAATCCCCTCCCCCACTTAGTTCAACCCAAAACATAATTTGGCTCTGTCGCCCATTCATCCGTCTACTTATTATTTAGTGCCTGGTATACCCTAAAAATCGGGGGGGGGAGGAAGTAAGGGGGTATATGATATCTATATATACCCCCTAAAAAACATGACTAAGTGCTATAAGTTGCGATTTTTTAGTCAAGTCCATGTACCCCAGCGTTTTTCGATGTATCCATATGAAATGTGGTATATACAGGGTATATTATATATAATGTGATATATACTATACATATATCATGTGATATACCCTGTATATCGTGTGATATACCCTGTATATCTTGTGCTATATCATATAACTGATATAGTGTGATATATCAATCTCTATCTGCCCTGATCTGCCCTATATATACAGTGGGGGCCCGCTGTTAAGAAACGTCAATTTGGCTTCCAGGCTCAAAGTCTTATTTCGTGTGCCCTCACCAGCCACATTTACGGCATTTCTTATGTGATGATTCTTATTATTCTCGACTTCAATTGTTTTTTTCCAGTGTTTCTTATTTCTTCTTTATATATGCCGCGAGAACCACATATCACGTTGACATTGTACTGATCAGCTGCAACCGACGAGAGTGCGGTACTGCCACACTCCTTTAATACTGTACCTTGGATATCATGAGGGTACTCTTTTGACCTCCCCAATCAACAAACCTGTAACTCAATCAAGCCTGCCATACACTCTACGTAAATATCACGTGTAGACTAACACTACGCGGATCAACTCGCCCCCAACTAAGCTGCAAGCTCAGCTTTGCGGACATTCGGAGCCAGACTCGCCCCCAACCAAGCTGCAAGCTCCGCGTTGCGGAAATTCAAGGCTTGTGATAAATAAAGCTGTAAAAAAAAAACTGTCGGGGAAAACAATAAAAATGAAGAAACAAAAAAAATGTCGGCTGTGACTTGGCTGTGATAAGACTTTGTTACTTGATTTACTTTTCTTTACGGTACTCCTAGCACGGCTGGAAGGTTTCAACGTTTAGTGTGTCTTATTCCGTGCCAGGATCCGGAGCGATCTCATTTCTTAAATTGGATGGAACGACAATCACTGCTGTTTCTTATATCGTATTTTTCTTATTTCGTAGCCCGCTTTGAGCTGTCTTTTTTGCACGCAATTTCTTTTCTTTTTCACAATCTCAGCCTCTGTTTCTTCACAGGATATTTCCTAAGTGCGGGCCCTCACTGTGTATCGATATCGTGTGCTACTGCCAACCTCATACATACACGTATCATCTTGTCATATCATCAGACTTTGTCGGTCGTGGTTGGGACCTGTTTCACGCTGGTACCGCACTGGATCGGTACTTGACGATCTGTGCCTGCTACGTACTACACAGTGTGCATGAATGCTGATATAGTAACCCCTTCTCCGCGAAGTTCAAATACATGTAGTGGTGTGGTGCAATGCAGACAACAACAACAACTACAACAACAGTAATATATCGCGATGACGCACCACAGGATTGTGTGCATCACAGCCGGTGCACAAAGTACCACGTTCCAGGTTCATGTTTTGATTTAATAATATTTTTCCTCGCGTCCATAAAGCGACCCCCCTGATCCATGCCATAGGTCACCAGGTCCCACCGACTACAACCGGAATACCCAAAACGAAAATGCAAGAGACCAGAACAAGACAAATTACAGTGAATTATACTAAACAACACAAACTGGAGGGACGAGCAACACCCCTAAAACGCGAGAAAATGCACTTTATCCTGTGACAAAGAGAAACACCTCCCACCATTTTATAGCTATACCTCCCGCCCCCACTTCGCTACGAGAAGCACGTGCCGAACCTGCTCCATCTTAACTGCTACTAGAGCACCAATTCCAAGACAAGAACACAGCCGTGGTGGGCTGAACTACCACAGGTGCCGGTTAGAGTGTAGGAAAATGAGGTTTTCGGCGTTCTCGTCTTTCAGACGTACTCATACGTACAGTATCATACGTACAGCGATATATTCCACCAACGATATATCATACCATCCGAAAGATACAGATACATCGTCAATAGAGCAAATTGCAATTTGTGATATACGCACGTAGTGTATTTCGGGGTGGCTTATATGACGTATTTCTCCCGATATTGGCCGATATATCATTTTTTTTTTTTTTTTTTTGTCCATCCCATTTATTCTCTTCGCACTTCCGTCTTTCTCCCTCCCTAGTCGTAACTCAGATCCGGGGTCACAAAGTAGGCTCCTCTCCCTCCTCCCCCACTACGGTTCTTGCCTTCATTTTTATCGCGCAGAGGGCTCAGCCTTCCCAACGCTCGTCGACTTTCATCGAATTTTGCTAACTCACGCTCTCGCGCTTTCTGCTAGTCAAGATATTGTTTGCGAGAAAAAGTGCCTATGAGCATGCACTCGCCGGGGCTCGAACTCGCTTTCTTGACGCTTACAGGGTTCGTGGTTACCTGCTAGCGCACCGGGGCGACCGGATACTTGTACAAGCTTATATAGGCCAATATATCAACTTATATCACCTTATATAGGCCTATATATTACTTGATAGCGGTCCTGTATATCATATACCAAATATCATATAGCTATATAGGCCTATATGGCTGGAAGCCCCTATATATAGCGACGTGATACTATACGATATATTTATCACGTTCCGGCCAAAAAAAACATGACTAAGTACTATGGAGATATCATATCGTATAGGGGGTATATATAGGGTACCCCTATAGTGATACCAGGCACTATTATTATTGTACCTGGTATAGAAATCTGGCTCTGTAGCTTTTGGCTAGATAAAGGTATAGGAATTCGATACTTAACCTGACTTCGTAATACCAGCTCTGGTTCTAGCCAGTGATTGAGTCGGACGTACTCGTAGTCGAGCATTACATGGGATTTCATGTTCCCCTCATGCGCCCGAGTAGACCCAAGTGCAGCTGTGCAAAGCGACGGCGCAGCCGGGGTGATATACGCTGCGTTGCGCGCTATATAGCACCTGACGAGCACGTGGAGGACGCTGCTAATTAACGCCATGCAGCATTGGCTAGACAGCAGCAGGTCGAGTACTCGATAGGCTGGAAGCGTTCGTATTCATTATCCTGATTTACCCTGATTTATTTTTTTACGACGAAACATTAACCTTTACAGCACTGCGCGTCTCCTTCAGACAACAGCCATCATATGCTGCGGCTGCTGCTGCTGCTGCTGCTGCTGCTGCCGCGGAACCAGACAGCGGCAGGTCGAGTACACGATTCAATAGGCGGGCAACATTTATCGCCAATCAACTATCAATTAGATAGTTGGTCTGACACATAGAATTTGGCTCTAACGTTTGAAGGTGCTGGAATAATCTTTCACGAAATAACGCACGAATTCATTTTTTTATCTGGGTTGTTTCGTTGAGCTCAGCTCTTGGTCGCGTCAATGTTAAGTTGATTCGTGCGCGACCAGGGCCTAGGGCCGACAGCAGTAAAATGCTATTAATAGTTATTGTACCGGTTTATACGTATTAACAGCATACATATAAAAGCTGTGCAGGATGAATACCTGGCATAGCAACAAGCTACAATACTTAACAGGCAAGGCGGACGGGTCGTTTTAATGGAATCGTCAGGAAGAGGAGTGGGTCAGACGGTCGTTTGTGTGCGTGATGCGAAACACGTTCAATCGCCGTGGTATCTCCGGTCCATGGCCCATTCCATGGGGAAGTCCGAGTCAATGATCCATCATTTCATGACCCATGATGCTCATCCGAAATGTAACGAAAAAGAAAACGACTCAACAAGTTACGAAGCTCGACATATTTCTGCTTGACATACCGGTACACACACGGAGTGTTTACGACTGATGCGATTAATGGCGGTTTGATTGCACTGCAGCCGTACCAGTACAATACGAATACTTGTCGCCACTCATCACTGGCTTTGCGGCGGGGAGCGGGTCGGGGCGGGCCGCCCCAACTCGCTCCCCGCCCAGCCTACACACCCCGAGTGCGAGACTTGGATTGCCTCTCGCCCTATGGATTGTTGATTGGATAGAAGCGCCACGTAGTGGAGTGCGTCTGACGCATTCTACCACGGCAGCAGCAGCAGCACAGACAGGCACAGCAGTTTGAAGGGGGTAGCCTCTACTGACACACAGACTTGTTATTGTTCTTCGAGTACAAATAATTGCAGTAGGATGAAGGGGGTAGCCTCTACTGACACACAGATGACACAGAGCAGTAGCAGCAGCAGCGGTACGTAAATAATTGTATCATACTACGGTTGATTGCGGATTGAATGAGTGATATCACTAAATTTCGCAGACAGGCGGGGTAGCGGGCAGCGGGTCGGAACATAGCCCCGCCCCGCGCCCCGCTCAGTAGACATACCTCGTGCGTGAACCAAGGATTGTATAAATGCGTTGATTTGTGTTTGGATGGAACCGCCTGGAGGCGGAGTGGGTCAGCCAAACTCGAAGAAGTGTCACTGGGACGGCATGCAGAGCAACCCCTCTGAATGCTATGCCATGTTATAAAATACTTCCATTTCGTTTATGTATATCTTGAACCTGAACAAAGTCGTGGCCCAGCAACAGTGCGGCCCACAACAGTGCAGGGTCCCGCAATCGTGCGGCCATGATCGCTTGTCAAGGCTTCGCCTCACAATAGTAAGTTGACCGCACTGTTGCGGGACCGGCCGTTCCAAAGTGCGGGAACCGCACTCTTGAGAGATCTCCACGCCTCCGTGTCACTACGTACACAATCTCAGTACACAGGACAGTGGTACCTCTCTACCTGTATATAGTAAGTATACCAGCCGTCAGCTAGACGTGGTCGCACAGCTGTAAGTACCGTATAAACGCGCTCGGTGTCATGTGCCGGGAGAGAACGGTGCCTTGGTCTAAACTCCCGTTTAAAGGTGCTAGATGGCCATGAATACTGCAGAAGATGTGGCGGCCGCCTTCACCGAATCTGTGGTGAAAGCTAATGTGTCGTTTATAACGGCGCATGCTTCAAAACCAGGGCGGCTGGCGGACATACTGAAATTTGTGGCGTCCTATAACAGTAGTGTAGCCAGCAATACATTGTGCTTATATTTACTACTATTTCCACGGTGCGGCGTGATGCGAAAACGTTCACTTTAGATCATGGCTAGCGTTTCGTATTGCAGTACAAGGCGCTTCGCGTAGCGGGCGGTTCCTCTCCGCTATAATACTCTTGCTCATCAAGGACGCAACATATTAATAGTAAAAATGAAAGTTACATATGGCACATAAAATAAGGAGGAAACCAGAGGAAACAGGTCACTTGCAAATGCCAAGAGCTCCATGCTCCAGGACAACTAAGCTGCATTTTCGAAAGAGAAAGCACGGAACCATGGCACACAACAATTCGCTGCGCTCCCTGCTGGGTGTTATTTGTTACTTTTTCACGATTCATTTTGTGGTATATTCGCACTTTGCATTATTTTGCACGCCAAGATGTACACGGCAAACGGGACAACAAATAAAGAAGTGAAAACAAAAAATGTGGTTTGGCTATCACGATTCGGGAAACAGTTCCAGACACAGATCATCCCGGACCCTCAGCCTTCGCAACCACCACTCTCAGCGCAATGCCGCAAACAAATCGGAGGTACAAAGAAGAAAAACAATTCCGGGACCGATCCCGAAAAAAGAACTTTCCCTTCGCCGAATAAGAGCTGAGAGTAGGCTGAGAGGCCAGGGATGTGTCAACGCGGGCCTCCGGAATGGGGGATACACACGTGGTATGGTTTATGCTGTATTTTTCGCTCAGCGCTGCATTTCAGCAGAACAGCTGTGTATTCAATGCGGACGTGCTTAAAGCATGAACATGAACCGTCGTTCCTCCCAGTAGTATTTGTTGTGTGCAATACCGCACACCGGCCCTGGTGGTTTTGTCACTTCACCGTTCTCTAAAAAGTTATGCTTGAGGTTAACGCGGTCCCCGGACGTATCTGCAATGTGTGTGTGTGTCTTCACATAAAACCCGTTATTTCTACTCAACAACATCAGTACACCCAGTGCCTGTCCTGATTCCTAATCCTAGAGAGATACAAATTCTGTGGTCACAGACTGTGAAACAGAAAAAAACCAAACAAAATAAACGCACATGAAGTGGTAAAGAAAGTGATATGCTAACGTACCGGGTACGAGAACACAACGATACGAGCAGAACAAAAAAATAAGCACAAAAAGACAAATAAAAAACAAACGGATTCTGAAATGAAACAGAATACAAATGACGCATGGAGACAAAATCGCCCCTAGAAGAAAAGCACACGTGCCCAACAGGAACAGGTAACTGCTGCACGGGCGAGGCAACACGAAAAAGAGGAAGACACCGGCAGAGGGTGGAAACAAAGGGAGAAACAAGGCAAAAAAGCAAGAAAGAGGACACGAGAGAGGAAAAGAGAAAAACCGTTCTCAAGGCAAGCTCAAGGCAATGGTAATAACAAGCTCCCGTCTCTGCTATAAAAACCGATACAGGGACCGTGTCACACCTTCTGCCATCTCCTTCCCACTCTAAACGAAAATTCGTGTCGAGAGTCTGCCTCGCCCCCCCCAGTGAACAATGCAACACGAAACAAGCAAACAAAATAAAACAAGTAGAATTCAAGGGCTAGTCGAGTCGATACCTTGCCGCACGATCTATTATTTCGTTTCTGCATTCGTCGACAGCTGTATCAGTCCGGCCGCCCCTGCCCCCCCCCCCCCTCTTCCTTGTCGCCCCTCTTGGCATTCTCAGCTTCATGCCGTAGCCAGCTCCTCTCCGCTTCGGCCCTGTGCCACCTCGCCATGAAATGGTCTGCCGCCTCGCCGACCCCCCGATACCACACCCCACTCGTCTTAGCCGCCCTCGGCCATAGTACCGTCTCTGCTCCGAACAGTAAAGGGGAGCTGTCTGTGGAGCCTTCTGACGCTCGAAAAACCCTGAGGTCATCTGCTAGACATTGGGCCCAGTTCTTTTCTGGTCGGCCAGGTCCCGGGTTCGTCCCACCGACGATCGTCCCAAACATCACCCGCCGGGTCAGCCGATTATTGGTCGTGCGCTGTAAGGCCCCCACAAAGAGGAGGCGTCGTTTGCGGATGGTCGTCTCAACGCTCTCGCATTGTGCCTTCTTGAGGGCCTTGGCGTACGACATGAGATGGTCAGTGCGTTGTCGGCGCTGGAAACCAATGATCCGTAGGGGGAAGTTGTGGTGTGCCGTTCGGAGCTCAGCGAAGTGTTCCTGGCCAAGGGTCCACGTCACACACCCGTACAGCAGTGTCTCCGTCACCTCGGCCTTTAGCATGCGCACCTTTAGAGTGAACGGGGCATCCTCCATATCGTACAGTTCCGGCTTGAATCGATTGTAGCATGCCCATGCGAGTCGAATGCGTCGTTTGATCTCTGGCATAATGTCCGCGCTTGCGACGACAAGACCACCAAGGTACAAAACGCATACAATTATATATATCCCGTGATAGTGCGGTACCGCTCTACTCAGGCACTCAAGATAGTGCGGTACGGCAACATGCCTGGATAGTGCGGGGTTCCGCCTTGAGTGCGATCACAGACGTCTGGCGACTCACCGCACTATTGCGGGACCACGACTGCATACAAAAAAGACGAAACAATAAATGGGGGAAAAACGCAGAGGGACAGCATCAGAATTACCAATATTTTTGGGGAAAGGCACGAAGTACTGTGTATGTATAATTCCTGGTACTCTCAGTAGCCATGGACGCGTGCTACGATCGAGGTAGAATTGTTGACTTAATCAGATTCTGAATGATCGAGCTCTTTAACCCGAAATTCGTGCTACTTTCCTTCCTGTGTTTCAGTATTTGTCGTTTTGTACTTGGGCCATAGGATTTTCGTCGGGTAGCACTTTTATTTTCCTCCAACAAAAAAAATGGATAAGGGCCCGTTTTAACGAAGGAAAAAAAAACAATTTGGAAAAAAAAAAATCAAGTCCGCTTTTCATTGGTCAGAACTCGCACCATCACCCAAGATTATACCCCAAGATCCTAATCTTAGGTGCTGGTGCGTGTGTTGACCAATGAGAAGCGGATTGATTTTTTTTTCCAAATTGAATTTATTTGGTACTCGTTAATACGGGCCCTAAGGCATAGAGCTCTTGAAACGGCCACCCTCAGAAAAAGTTTGGCGCATATCTGTTGTAGCGTGCGTCCATGCAGCGACTGTAATGACGCGTGCTACGATAGAGGTATCACATTTTGGCTGAATCGTTTTCTGAACGATCGGGCTCCTTAACCCAAATTCGTCGTTTTTTCATTTTTGTGACGAATACTGTTTCAGAGCACACTTCGGCGTCATGAAATTTCGCATCCGGCAGCACTTTCATTTTTCCCTCCCGAATCATGTTTTTCTGTGAGGTATGACGCTCCTTAAGTGAGATGCTCAGAAAAACATGGTGCACCTCTATCGTAGTATGTGTCTAATACCGTGGAAGTTTGCATGTTTTCGGCCCAATGTAGTGTATTAACGTATCACCTCTACGTACCTCCTGGAACTTTTCATTAGACCTATCATTTGATCAAAATGTAGACATACGGCATCTCCAGGTATACGAGTGTATTAAACTTCGCACGGTGGTCCGGCCTTCTCTATGCTGGCCCGCGGGTTTGGTTGTCATCATGACCTGGCAAATACATATTTTGGTTTCTATTGCATAACCCTTACATGCGCGTCGTTCGGAACGGCTATACCGTGATACAGGTAACGTTTCATGTTTGTTTTTTCACGACGCAAGAGCAGTAAATCTTGAACACAGAAGAACACGACGTAAACACTGGTTTTTGCGTGGTACACCCCCCCTCTTCAACTGCTATCATTAACAGTGTCTTTCACGAAAGGCTGCGGCTCGAAAATACCAATGCGGTGTTGTAGTAACAGAACAAGGCCAGCCGGTGTTCTGTTTACAGACGACATGCCCCCTTCACAACAGAGATAGCGTGTCTCCTCCTTCTCAGGCATAACTCATGGCTAAAGTTTATCTGAGCGATGTTACCCCGATTTATGGCGTCGACGGTTCACCTATGGAACCCTCGGCTTATGATGCCACTGGGCACTGTGAGCATTCTCCTTGTTTTGTGCCTGCTTTGCATTTTTCAGAGAACCTGGCGTGTGCTGTTGACTGTGTAGTCGGGATAGATAAATGATGGCCGACGTCACGCTGACGTCCGCTACGACCACCGAGGTGTTCCTGGTCGACTTTTTCTCTCCCGATGTGATTCCGATTGATCTTGCAGATCGTGGCGCATACACATTATAATGTGCGTCTGCCTGCCTGAATGAATCTCAATTGTATATTTTGTTGTCGTACAAACTCGCCCCACGCGCGATACTTGACTTTTGATTTTTATCTTTTTTTGAATCAACGATCTCGACCGATTGGCATCGCCCAGGTTTTAGCTAGTTTTCTATGCCAAGTTTGATTGTTTTGTTCAAAATAGCGACTCTCACAATTCTTCCCGATATCTCAGTAGGGTTTGCTTTTCTCAATTTGTTCACGGTGGATCTAGATCGCAAGCTTACATGATTCCTGAAACCGGTGTCCAAGATCAATAATACCCTTCACCAGTGGCTCACGTAGAGCCGCATTATAAGTAAATCACCCCAGGTGTGTAGCATACAAGTTCCCCTCCGGAAATTCGTTGACCGCAAGTCCTGGGAATGTCGCAAGTTTGAGTGTGGGATCCTTATCGTTATATGGGCGTCCCTCCTCTATTTACCAGGTAGGTCAATCACGGTTCGCTACAATGTATTGCATCTACGACCCGCATCGATCTAAGGTCAGGCGTAATCGGAGTTTGTTAGCGATTCCAACAGGAAATCAGGTGGGTTTGTACGCCCCTCTATACGATAAATATCCACCCCTCCCAGGTTGTTCCCATCGTCTGGCGACACGCAAACCGAGTCTGTATATCTTTCTCCACCCCGTATAACCTCTAGGCGACTTTTGCAACCGTAAGTGGATCCCGTCCGACCCATCGGTTAGGCGTCCGTGCTTCGACTAATTGTATTGCGTAACTTATATTTTTCTTGCGCACGTATTATCCTCGCAGGAAGTTCTCTCTGTCTGAAAGCCTTTGACATCGCTCTCCGACAAGAAGAGCAAGGAAGGTGGTACGTGAGTACGATGCAGCTGCAGCTAGCCTCTTTTCCGTTTTGCGTTGCCTGCCGAGATGCGCGTAATATCTTGGTGGTCGTCAATAAAGATATGCCACTCAGCCTCTGGGGCGATGACGACGACTCTGACGTCACACCAAGGCGACGACTACCTATCCTACGGGTGACGGACGCAAAATGGTATATGCCGGCTGATATGCTTGTGCCTGTTCTCATAGAGTCCGAGCTAATGCGGGGGGTGAAACGTTTACAGGTGGTGTCGTATTTCGGCCAGGGTTGGTACTCAACGGAAGACATGCGAGGGGTATGGCAGCCGCCGCGTCCGGAGCGGAGTGTTTCCCCGCGGAGTGTTTTCGACGTGATGCGGTCGATGATCGACATGAATCGGACTGGAGCTCTCGGACTTTGGCTTCCGCGTACCGGTGGACGAGTGCTTCGTTGGGGTCACCTGAAGCATGTTGTCGCCGATACATCAACTACCGGTTTTCGCTTGTTTCCGATTCAGGAATGTCTGTCCAAGATAAAATACTCGTTTTACGGCATGGATACCAGCACGTTACTGCCGGATCTGCGCCTATTTGAAGGGCTTCCTACCGCCGACCTTGTGTCCCAGCTGGTCCACCCAATGGTGTACCCGCCTTGTTTGTTGGAGCTCACGTTTCATGGCACATTTAACAAACCAATCACTAGGATTGTGTGGCCCGCCTCGTTGATGAAGCTGACGTTTGGGCACGACTTTAACCAAGAAATCGACGATGTTGTTTGGCCCGTGTCTTTGCTGAGGTTGACGTTCGGGAGCGGGTTCGACCAGCAAATCAGTCGTGTTGTTTGGCCCACTGGTTTGCAGGTGCTGATTTTCGGGCAGGCATTCAACAAACCCCTCTCCGACATTGGTTGGCCTACATCCTTGCTGGATCTTACGCTCGGGAAAAGTTCCAACCGTCCGATAACCGACGGTGTATTGCCTTGCTCCTTGAAACGCCTGGTGTTTGGGGATATGTTTAACTTTTCTATCATCGATGTCGTGTGGCCACCGAATCTGCGATCCCTAGCGTTCGGTCGTCGGTTCAATCAACCGGTCGAAAAGGCGTTGAATGGCCGTCCTGTCTGGAGTATATCAAGTTCGGTTCGGCGTTCAATCGACCGATCACGGCGATTGAATGGCCCCACTCTCTTGAGCATGTTTCATTTGGCGAGGCTTTCAACCAGTCTCTCGCCGGGGTTTATTGACCATCTGCAATGCGGCAGCCGGAATTTGGAGACGCGTTCAGCCACGCGGTCGGTGGGACGACGATCCCTGATTCCTTGCAGCGGCTGACACTGGGGAGCTATCTCAACGGTGACGGTACGGCGATGCCGGAATCTGTGTGTGCGCTGACCCTCGGACAGTATTTTAATCAACCAATAGATGCGGATGAGCTAATGCCGGCCGGACTGCTGGAACTCCACCTCACGGGTGAATTCAACCAGCCGATCGACCGTGTCAAGTGGCCTTCCTCTCTCCGTACGCTCTCGTTTTCGGATAGTTTTGACCAACCTATCCACCTAGTTTCTTGGCCGGCTTCGTTGCTGCAGCTGTCGTTCGGAGAGGCGTTTAACCAACCCGTGGGTGACGTGGTGTGGCCGTTCCATCTTCGAGTGCTTGAGTTTGGTCATATGTTCGATCAGCCCATCAATGATGTGGTATGGCCATTATCCCTGCAGCACCTACGACTCGGCAATTCTTTCAACCAGAATATTGATAGTGTGACGTGGCCGTCGTCGCTCGAGAAGCTTCGATTTGGGTTCAAGTTCAACCAGCTAGTGGATGCAGTGGCGTGGCCCACCTGTCTCAAGCAACTTGAGCTTGGACATGGCTTTACCCAAGCTCTGGACGAAAGTGTGCTGCCGTTTACGCTGAAGCGTCCGGTTCGAAAACCGTTTTGACCTGTCTATTTCGATATGCAGATTGAAGTTATGATGTAGCCAACCAGAGGCGCATTGGAAAGTACCCAGGCCGGAAGGAGTTGTAGATTAGGTACAGGACGCATCGTTTCATTTCCTTTCATGAGGGGATTCCAGCTTACGCGGCGTCCGCATGGTCGTTGCTTTCGGGCGCGGGGGTGGGGGGGGTGATGTAGTAAAAAACTGGTGGCATGTTATATGAAAACGACAATTTTTTCATGGGCTCATGCATCGGTTGTCGATGCGTTTGCTACTGTAGTGTTCCCCGTGATCATGGGTTGCGGGGATTGTTATGTCGTGTGTCATATGACATACACGTGGGTATTGAATTGGCGTCATTTGGATGACAAGTGTTTGTTAATGTCTAGGTAAGGATCCTGGGAGGACGTCTCTCTATGTGGTAATGGTCGATATCCGGCAAACTGGTTAATTTGCCTCGCAACTGACGGGACAACGGCACTAACCGTTGCTAGGCGAAATATGTCCTCATCGACGCAGTTTTCGGGCATTGATGAAGACAGTGTTGCATAAATCTGTCTGTGTAAGTCTACGTGAAGCTACGATGTTCGATTCAGAGGGGTGCAAGAAGTTGAGATAAGTTGGAGCTATGCGTGTACGCGCATCTTGCACGTAAAGCTACTTACCGGAGTTCAGCTCGGACGCAGGAGTGGTCTGTGCTGGTCTGTGTGCATTGTTTGCTCTACAGTACGACTCATGCTACGATAGAGGTGCACCAAGTGTTTTCTGAGCCCCTCACTTAAGGAGCGCCATACCTCTCCGAAAACAAAAATGTTGGAGGAAAATAAAAGTGCTACCCGATGAGAAATATCATGACCGAAGTATACTCTGAAACACTATTCGCCACATAATAAATGAAAAAGTCCGACGAATTTAGGTTAAGGAGGCCGATCGTTCAGAAAACGATTCAGCGAAAAAGTGCTTCCTCTACCGTAGCACGCGTTGTAGGAAACAGAAATACGATACGCTTTCTTGGAGTGAAGCGTAGTACGCCGCGAGGACCACGGGTCCCCCCGATACGATTATCAGAGGCTGAATATTTAGCTTATCTCCACGGATCACGATAATAAGGTGTTGCATTGTGAAGGAAGAGTTTGGTAGGACGACACGCTTGGCGAACAGCCTTGCCACTACTTTTCCATAACTCCGAGCAGTAATAGTATTTTTGTCCGCCGTCACTCGTTTCCAGGGCGTCTCATTATCTGAGAGTTTATGTACCGTGAGCGATCGGCTGAGTAGCAAGTTGGAGCCACGAGCGAACCAGGCGTTTCGTCTCTACGACAACGCTGGTGTGAACCTAAATACATTTTGTTGATTTCACTTTTTTGTTTGTTTCCGTGTATTCTGGGGTGGTTGGTCATTGGGAACGGAGACGCGTTTAAGGTAAATCGAGAATGCACTGGGGGGTTACTCATACGTTGATCAATGTGAAGACGCCAGTTGGCTTTGCTCGTGGCTTTAACAAATCATGGTACACACTTTGACTGTTGCTTACGTGCGCACAATGTACGGGTGACTAACTACTTATATCCAGAAGATATTTCTTTCAAGTACAGCGTTGTTGAAATTCCTTGTTCTCGCGTGACCTCGGGCTGCTATAGGTTAATTTGAGAGGGGATTTTTATCTAAACCGTGTTGTGACCCTGCCCAGGGAGATGATATCGGACCGTACAGCATTTAAGCGAGAACGTGGTTACTGGGTTTGTTTGGAGGTTTCGCCAGCGTATTGTCATTTTTGTTTTATGTTTCCGTTCCCCGAAGTTACTATGCCGTTATATCTTGGAAATGAGCTACATTGGAATTAAGACCAGGCTATTTCGTACATCCCGTTTTACCTTGGAAGCAATGCAATATAAAACTTGAGACTGGCCGGTTCACCTGGCAATTTAGTCTCGGCTTTCCGTGACCAACGAGTATGGGCTGTGTCCATGACTATGGAATGGTAGAAACTGGCCGACGCGCATTCGGGTTTCAAATTATTCGAGGAAGCATTTCCCCAGGGTCTTCCGGGAGACGTGCTTATTAGGGCGACCTGCCGGTTGTGGCAATGCAGGCATGATTCAAAACGTATCGCGCTTGAAAAGTGACGATACGACGCACAGGCATGCGTGGGGCCCAGGATATCAAGATACGGCTCACCCCCTTCTTTTTCTGCCATAAGGACAGGCCACCCAACCCTTATCGTCTGGAGGACACATTCGACCAACCGATAGTGGAGAGGATGTGGGCAGCATCCCTGTACGTCTCGAGTTCATATGTAGTTGTCACGTCCATTCGCCGGTGTTATTTTGCTCTACTGTATGTTTGCTGCATCTAGAGTTCAGCGAGAGTTGCAAGCGGCCAATCCCCTAAGGTCCTCTTTTCTAAAAGCAGGTACCGGCCGTGTATTGGAGACTACGCATACCAGTCAAATATCAACATTATTTGACCCACCGGTCTGCAGTCACTGGCGTTCAGGGGCATATTTCGTCGGCCACTCGAGTTGGTCGTGTTACGGCATCTCTGGGGGGGGCTGGAAATTTAGCTAAGGGATGAACCAAGCAACCGATGCTGTTCGTGTGCCCCCGTTTATTGGACCCTTCTCAACATTGACAGTGCACTCGATTGCCCCAGCCGGGCAGAGATATATTTGATCAACCAAACCGAGTGCGCGTGGTAGATATGTGAACTGACACGTAAGGTATCTCAATGGACCAGGGGGGGGGTCGAGCCTTGCCAACGGTTTCGCACAATATAAATATGGGGCGTTGCTTATATTCCCTGATTGATCGTTGCGCATCCGTCGTCAATTTTCCGACATACACCCACAGTTTGTATGTTCTTTGTCCGATCTGTGAGGATAGGTGTGTAACCGGGCCTGCTACAGGTAATTGTGGTCGGGGATCATTTTTATAGCAACCGGTGGTTAACGTGACGCGCCCTTCTCGTCTTGAACAGCGTAGTGTACTGAAAAGACTGCCGGCGCCTGTTGGGGAGGTTTAGGTCTTCTGCGCGTGGTGCCAACGGTTTATGGACTCGTTGTACACGGATGCTGCTGAATTTTGGGAAAGGGATCCTTCTATGCACCGCGGGATGTCTATGATTGGGTAGGCACGCCGACGTTGGAAACAAATACACACATGTTGCGGCAAGATCATGTACTGTTCAAGGCACCAGGCATCCATTAATCGCCCATGCGCAGACGTAGCGTAAGACGGTATCACTCTGTCCCGAAATCTTTGGTTTGATTTGATGTATCCTTATTATGTATTCCGCTTCGGTTGTGATGATGGCGATGGTGACGTCGTTTCGGATCTTCAGGACTATGTCGGTTTCGGTATGCCCCGCGGGAGACCGGCTCTACGGGCTCTACCGTGAGCCACCCGACCCCGATTTGCCCCGCACCACCGCCGCGGCCGCCCCACGCGTCGGCCCTCGGCGACCTCGGCGAGAGAACGGGCCCCGACGCCGAACTCGGCGAGCGGGGGGAGGGGGAAGGCGGCCTCCCGGGGACCGGTCGCTCCGTCCCCTGGAACGGGGCGGATCAGCGGCAAGTGCGGGTTCACAGCGTATGCAGAGGGCTTCGCGCCCCGGAGTCTAACACCCACACTAAAATCAAGTCGATTATCCACACTATCCACACTAATTTCAAGATAAACATCTCCATACAAAAATCATGTAATTTTTTTTGCCATACTAAAATCAATATATATATTTTTAAAGAGTCCCCAAGATGTGAAACTATGGATCTCCAGAACTGGTCAGAATCGAACTCGGCCCACAACTTCGCGAATTTGCGGGTTTTGCACTACTTTTGAGATAATAAAGCCAAGACGTAAACAAATCGACAAAAAAGGCCACTGCTGTACGTACAAGGGCTGCGCATCCATGCCGGCGTTTTGTTTGTGTCCGCCTGTACGCACGTACGAGTACGTGCTGCTACCTTCTGGACTGCTGTTGTTGGTATTGCTGCTTCAGATTGGTTATTTAAGGACTACAGTACTACTATTGCTGTACGTACTGATGCTGCTGCATACTGATTGCACTCTGCTGTTGTTGTAGTTGTTAATGTGGGTGGGTGGATCGGTTGGTGCGTGTGTGTCGATCGGTTGGTGCGTAGGGACGTGGTTGGGTGGGTGGATCGGTGGTAGGGTGGGTGGGTGTGAGTGAGTGCATGTCGGTAAGTACGTGAGAGTGGGTGGGTGAGTGGGTGTGGGTGGGTGGGTGTCGGTGGGTCGGTGTATACGTGGTTGAATGCGTGTGTGGATCGTGACCCAGTTCCTATTTTGTATTTTTGTTTCTGTCCGGTATTATACCGGCCCCGCCCTGGCATGGTTCGGGGTACTTCACTGTAGTAATAAAATAACGCACGTATCTATCGCGAAACGCTTAGAGTCGAAACCAAGAAATGTATAAACCGTATAGGGTACCATGTGCGAAGGGAAATACGTCCTACCACCAAACGAGCACGCCGATAACACCCTCCACCCCCCGCCACCGTTGACCTGCTCGCCGTTCATCCCACCCAATTATACCCCTAGCCGTCCTTCTGAGGTGTACACAGCTCTGCCGTTCTCGACCCGCTACAACTCCAAGTACCTCCTTCGGTTGAACTCGTACATCTCTTGACTCTTGGTTGGCCAGCTGTGACAACAGTTTGGAGGTAGACGTTTTGCTACAGAAGCGATCCTACATCAGAAGACACATGACGAGAGACTATTAATAGCGAACCACAACAGGTAAAGCCCAGAGAGACACTGGTATTCGTGACCCTATCTGCACGCGGCCTCGTTGCCGGCTTTTCAGCCGCGAGGTTGTCTGTTGATGGGGCCCCCTGTTATTTTCTCTATTATTTGATTCGTGAAGGGGACCCTTCTGTTAATAGGTATGACTACAGGTAGTCGTTTCACAACCATAACTGTTTCTTTCAGTGGCGATTATCTTCCTTGTGTATATTCGAACTTTTATGACTCACTCCAAATAGAACAACAGATATTTGTAAAGTTTTCATTGGCAAACCCGCCTCCTTTTGGCAGGTTTAAATATCAAAGGTCGTCGAAAGGTGCTTCGTTTCAGATGCTCGATCGACCCGACGCATTTTTCACCCCTGGAAATGTCTCTACTACACGAATCCTCATTCCTCTGCTACCCATATTATATAGAAAAACTTTGACGCTTTGAAGTTTCTCAGGCTGCTGTCTAGGTTTAAACTCAGACTTTGGACCACAACGATGAGCACTATTCGAAAGTAGGCTGATATATCTTGGAGAACCTACGTAAGGGACATTCTTATCGCGCCCTATGTTTCCGAAATTACAATGTGTTTTTCGTGCAATGCTCCGTATTTACATTTTCCCATTTTTATCCCATTTATTGGAACGCGAAGCCTTCCAATAGTTTTGCGTCTGGAAAAAATCCAAAAATTTGGGATTTATTCCTCTTTTTCCTCTTCTGTTTGGAGAAAAATATTGGAAATTATGGGATAAAGTTGCTGGAAAGAAGAATCCTTCGACCTCAAAACAGACTCTCCGTAGCATCCATCCAGCGCGAGAGTGGGTGTTAAACATGCGCCGGAATGATCGCAACTATGATTGCTGCTGAGCAGCTTCGTTTCGTGAGGCCAACACAGCATATTCTGCCTTCCGTTGCATATTCAATGCTCCCAACCCCTCCTGAAAACCCGAACGAACAAGCTTACACGTTGGCCAATAACCGGTCTGGAAATTAGTGACTGGCCGGTAAGGAGTTGTGATAGGGTGTTATTGCACAAAATACACTTACTGTAGTTCAGCTGCTGTAAAAAACACGACACTAATACAAGCATGGGGCATTTGACCGGGCCGGGCCGGGCCGGGACGATCTGGAAATTGTGACGGGCTTGGCCGAAAAGTGATAGTCCAGGTCGGGCAGGGCCGAGACGATTGAAAAATTGATGGACCGGGCCGGGCCGGGCCATCAACGTTTGAAAATATGATCGACTGGGCCGGGCCGGGGCCCATCCCTTGAAGATTCGATGGGCCGGGTCAGGCCGTGGCCAACCCTCTGAGAATTTGACGGGCCGGGCCGGGCCGCGGCCCATGAAATGTGGGCTCTACATGGGCCGCTCCGCCCGGACCGTGAGGCGGTCCATGTGGTATGACGGGCCCGCCTGGACCGCTGCCGATCCTTGGCCCATGATATATGGTGTGCTACCGATACTACTACTACTATGACCTCCACTGTGCCCATGAGGCGGCTCACGTGTTTTGACGGGCTCGCCGGGCTGCGGCTTAGGATATATGGTGTATTACCGCTAGTACAGCTACGGCCTTTTGGGTGTACTTCATCCACAGTCTGCCAAAAACAGCTACGTTCGTACGATGCATCTCTGGCAAATCCCATATCGGATGAAAGCCTTGGTTACGTAGTGGGTGTACGAACGACACCTCTCGCTGTCTCCGCGACGCAGCCAGCATGACGCTCTTGACCTGGCTTGTCCCGCGGTAGCGCAAAGTATTGCAGCAGTATACCGGGGGTTGCAGCAGCACGCGCTCCTGCTGTTGCTGCTGCTGCGGGTGTTTGCAGCAGCTCGAGGAGATGGTTGTTCGCAATCGGGACGGAAGTCATTGGACAAAGTCGTTGATGGAGCAGAATGGTGTGGGTAGTGGGTACTGGTTAGGTGTGTATCATGGGATGAACATAGCTGTCCCTCCAAGTCGAGACGGGAAAATACAAAAATATGCAACGGAGAACCAACACTAAAATGTAACAAAATCACGTCAGCGTACACTCATGCACCGTTTAGCACGGGACAAGACATGGGCCGGGGCATCGGGCGGCCCGCCAAATTCACGGACCGGGCCATAAAATTTGTTGGTCCGGCCCGTGTCTCATTGGACTCGCTGCCGTGTGATGGGCTTGGCCGGGCCAGGCCGGGCCGAGACGTCTGGAAAAACGATGGGCCGGGCCGCGCCGGGCCGGGAATATTTGAAAATGTGATGGGCTGCGCCGGACCGCGGCCCAACCTCTGAAAGTTTGGTGGGCCGGGCCGGGTCGCGGCCCATACTCGGAAAAATTGACGGACCGAGCCGGGTCGCGGCCCACCAAACTAAACGTTGATGGGCCGGGCCGGGCCGCGGCCCATCATATCCAAAATTAATAGGCCGGGCCGGCCCATCAGCGTCGGCCCATGACAAGTGCTGTTTTTTTTTTAGGTGAATACCCCCAGAATAGTGCGGCTACCGCGCTGTATAGGCCCCGGAGATCCGTATAGGGGAGGCCTAACTATTCAGGGTTTCGGTCGTCACAGCATGATTGTTCCCGCCTTATTTCTTATTTTTGGTGGCCGCCATATTCTTACCGTTTTAACTTCGTCCAACTACGTCGTACTGCAAACCGGTAGGTACGCTATGAGTATACGATGAATACGCGATAAATGCTGGTGTAGATAGGTTAGGTTAGGTGGCACTACGACCTACGACCGCTTTGCATTCTTGAACTCAACGTATATCTACAGTACGTATATGAAGTGAGTAGAAATATGCTCAATCCGGCCAGATAATAGGATACCAGGTACGAATATATAAAAGTATCACATACTCGTACATATATATAATACGTGTAGAAGTACTACAGGTGCGTGTAGAAGTACTACAGGTGCGTATCGTTCTATATTTTTTATTACCACGTTTGCAGATTACCAAAGCACACAAACAGCGGAAGTTCTGAATAGTATGATATTTATCTTGCAAGCGTATGACACCCGATGTACCAGTGAACCAACTGCAACGCAGTGTTGAGAGTGGCCCACTCCCGGAAGGCCCACGACGAAAGAGACGAGGACCATTTTTGTTTGTCAACAGAAAAAAGGCTGAAGACGTCTTTTGGAGGGATATATTTGAGGTGGAGAGCGAATACTACGAAAGAGCAGACACTGTTTACTGCTACCATGGTGAACTGTTCTCTCGACGACCTGAGCTTGATCGACACAAGCGACACTCCAGCACCCCAATGTGCAGTTCTGGAGGCACACGCACAAGGTAAGCAGCTTGGTTGTTACACGAGGATAGTGTCTGCATTTATACCGCTCGGTCCCGAAATATAATATACCAGGTACTTTTATGCATTATTATTCAATTTAAATGGTGCTTATGGTCCGGGACAGAGTGGTACGTCCTAGAACATAGGCCGTGTGGAGTGTCAACTTGCTTCTATAGGATAGGAAATACTCCAGAAGGGGTAGTAACCTGAACAACTACTCTTGTGCGTCAACGCCATCGGCTTGCCCTGCTGCTTCGCTCCGGTCGTCTTTTAGCCCACCTCTCGACATCTCCGACCTGTACATTTTCTACATTATTTATGGAAGCGCCGTCCTAACCGATAATGTTATATACTATAACGAGAGGTCCGAGCTGTTGTATCAAAATTTATAAATGCTACGCGTACACGAGTACTATTAATAGTAAATACGAAAATTATGTTGAAACGTAGATACATTCGTATGACAATACCAATAACTGGCATGTCATACCGCACGGCCAAGGAGAAAATCGTGTCTTCTCGTAAACGATAGTCATTGGCCATTAATGCCTCAGGTAACACTCCTAGGGAGTCCTGTGGGGCAGAGATGACAACGTCCACGGAACTTCGTATGTGTTGTTTGCGTGTTGTGCGCATCGTTTCGTTTGTTCATCCACCACATCCATGTACTGAACTGAAAGCTCGGCTTACCAACGTACATACACACACCGCTCCCGGCACAAGTTCCACGATGTAAGCCACCAGCAACACATTCCAGGGCCCGATCGAATGTGTTACACGTTACCTACCTCGTCCTTCATAGCATACGTGACAGTGCATAGCACACACCACAGATGATGTCCCTCACTCACACAGCAGAATAACACCCGGGTAGCCCTTGTTGTATACCGCAGCCGCTGCGGGTATGCCTTATAATGACCATGACTCCCCCAAGTTATCATCGCGGTTGAAATCGTGCCGCTTCCTTTAAATAGAGTGCCGGCACTCGTTAGGAACATCAACACACTACAGTAAGTGTCCCGGAGTACCACGCCATACCGTATGAAGATATGCAGCATGCAGGTTGGGGGGGGGGTACAGAGCCATTGTTAAAGTATTTCCCATCGCGCCGTGCGAAACATGTCTGCGGCCCTACGACCGCTGGGATGCCATTCTCGACCTTAACGTATGTTACTCGTATCATTGTGGACAAACCACATGCATGTGTGTGCGTCCACGCGCTGACGCTTTCGCGGTAGGGCCTCTCCACTTTCGGCGACGCCGTCTGGTGCTACCACTATCCGAAGGCGCATGCACCCAAAGATGTGCCAGGCACAACAAAATGTTCCAGAGGTTCTCACGACAGAACGTTTGGTCTGCGGCGAGCTAGAGCGCGATGATCCGTCGTGTATTTGCAAAACCGAAACGAACTAGTATCGGGAAGCCCTGATATTTGTATCGGCAAGGCCTGATATTTTCATCGGCAAGCCCATCAGGGTCGGCCCATGACAAGCCCTGAAGATGCTAATAGGCATACAGGAACATACGCTACTATGACTGTAGTGTGGGTTGTCTTCACACTAAACTTGTTGTCTTTACCCAACTACACCGGTACGCCCGGTGTCTGTCGTGATTCCTAATCCTGGAGATACACAAATTATGTGGACAGAATGCTTGTGAGACAGAAAAACCGAAACAAAATAATCGCAAAATTAATGGGTAAAGCAGGTGAAATTGCAAGCGTGTCGCATATAATCATTGTAGTTCGCCTTATACCGGTACACCCGAGGGTACAGAGACAACATGAGTCACACCGTGCATCAATTCGACTTGCCTTGCAATAAATGAGTGGTGTGCGTGTTTTTCACACCCAACCGCTCTTTCTGGATGAATGCATTGGCGGAGAGTTACAAAGCTGGCTCTACTGCTATACTTTTCTGGTCGTTCCGAAAGGTTATTCTATATTCTGAGCACGGAAAAAACAGCTAGTATTTGAGTAGTCGTAATCTTCCCGTGCAGACGAATTCTAAGACGTGTCCGCATAAACGTATACTGATTCTACTGAGGTAGGGTGTTGTCACGAAACCCGAAAGTATTCGTTCCGGACGGTGAGTAAAATCTTGCCTTCAACAAACGGCGGCCACAACCCAGACCCGGACCGGACCTCTAACCCTATCCCTAACACTAACGACAGGCATGCCTGGCTGGTTTGCCACCTGATCGTTGTGCTTGGAAAGGCTCTATTTTCAATGTGGTCACACCTAAGGAAGTTCGCCTGCGCGGGCAGATTTACGCGAGCTCCTATATAGTATTTCAAGGTATTTTACGTGTTGTTGAAACCGTGTGACGCCGGCGTGCTGTCTGACCGTATCTGGCCGCGGTTGAATGGCGGTAAAGTGTACCATGTACCAGTATGTTTTATCGTCAAATGTGCATGTTCAGTATATAGGGCGATACTTCTTTTTTTTCGAAACGTAGGGCTGGGCACTGGAACAATATATATTTTTAAAATATAATGTATTGACAGTGGTTGACCCGGCTAGTATATACGCCACACATTTTATCTGACGTAGATATATTACATACTTCGTATAATTAAACAAACGTGTGTCATACTACGTATAGTACATGTCGAGTGACAGGTGAATCTCGTCCCTGTTAGAGTCAAGGTCTGGAGTTCGACCCCCCCGAAGTCCATACCCATATACTGTATATACACGTGGGGATGTTTTTCTCACGGAAATATCTTGACTACGTAATAATTGCGAAAAACGCGAGAGCGTGAGCTGGCAAAATTCAATGAAAATCGACGAGCGGCAGGCGGTGGGAATGCTGACCCTTCCGCGCGTTAGAAATCAAGACAAGAACCGCAGTGGGGAGGAGGGAGAAGAGCCTACTTTGTGAACCCGGATCTAGGTTACGACTAGGAAAGAGAGAGAAATGAAGGGCGAATATATTAAATGGGGGAAAACAAAACATGACCCCACTCACCGTTCTTCGGTAGGAGAGAGGTGAAAGGTGGGAGAGGAGAAATTCTAACACCCCCCAGCTAACGAGCTTTTTGAGACTTTTTCTTTCCTCCGGCGTTGCTCCAGGTTTGGCCTCTTTCTCTGCGTTGTGTACTCGATACATGCTGACTGTTGAACTTGAAGTTCCTTCGCTGCCTGCAGTGGGGTCGCTTTTTGTTTCGTTTACAATTCTACGTGTTGTGTTCTGGTGTTTTTCTTGTTTCGCTGTTGAAAGCTTACTATCAAGGTGACCTTGTGTTCCGAAGGTAGGAGCGATGGGTGAACGTCAGACGCCTGCCACGGTGGAGGTGCACAATCATTTTTATGAGCTCACTTGAGGAGCTCCACATGTCCATACCTGCAGTAGACTAAACGCTGATCTTGGAAGAACGTACTTGTGCTACCAAAGGAAATATCTCATGACCTAAGTGTAATCTGAATACATTTTGCAATGAGAGTCCGACGATATTACGCTAAGGATCCCGATCGCCCAGAAAACGTTTCAGCTAAAAAGTGATACATCCATCGTGGCACGCGTCGTCAGGTCTGATGTATCTCAGCGATTGATCAATTAACTTCGCGTAACCCACTATCGTGAACATCGCAACATCCTCACCACACGTTGCATGCTTTATTTTGGTTTGTTTGTTTGTTTGTCTTTGTCGATGGCCGCAACCCGCAACCAGTCCTGCGAAATGTTATTTTGAGCGCCTATTGTGCTGAGCAAATGGGCAAAAACATTTATTGTTTTCCCTCTAACGGCTCCACCATCACCAGCCGGGGGAAGGGGCATTGCTTCGCCAGCCAACTAATAACTAGGCGGGAACTCCAGCCAACTTAGAGTCCTGGTTGTTTCAAATATATGAGCCTCAACGCATGCATTACCTTGTTGCGTAAATAACACAATAAACATATCATACTTTGTGAGAGGGTCAACTGGAGCTCACAAAACGTGCTCTCAAACAATGCACATGTTTTATAATTTCATAACTCGTCGTGGAGATTGAGACCTTGTTTTATGCGGGGTAAGCGCCAAGTGTGAGCCCTGACCGCTGGTTTGCATCAGTTCAAGTATACGTACCATGAACGGCTGGCGTGATATATGTTTTTGTGCGGGTAGGTTAAATACATACTGGGTACATACTGGGTCAACTGTGTCCTCTTTCTACGGTATTTCCCAAGGTATCCTTCCCAACGAGCGGGCCGATTTACAGCATGACTGCTTGCGCGAGGACATGCGAGATCTGCATGCGCTGGAGCGTTAACTGTATCGAGCATGCGAATAAAAAACAAATACCAGGTACACAATACGGTACAAGCACTGCATTCGCCAACTTGCTGTCATGTTATACACGACCCTGAGCACTCAGTCCAATCCTCGGCTATTTACCGTTCTCGTCCGATCGACATGGCCATATAATCAGACATTAGACGACCGAGGGGCAGGATTTTCTACGTACTAGAGGTTGTGGGTATATTATATGCGTCGTCACCGTGTGTAACATATAACAGATACATATATACTTCGTATATACAAAAATATATAAATATTCCCATAGATAACCCCAACCACGTGTGATAAACCTCTGGCCGGCACACCAATGAGGTGGATGCGCCGGATTAAGTCCCTGGTGTAGTACAGTGCATACAAATGCCCAACCGCCAGGTAAACCGCTGACGACTGTCCACAAGTCTGTCGGTGCACATATGGTGTGCATCAACGCCACAGCGCCTTCTAAATGTTTCATGAAATTGAAATGCATGGACGTGATTTGTGATACACGGGTCGTCACCATTTTACTTAGGATAGTCGGAGAATAATTCAGACGGTTAAGCTGTTCGTTGCTGGTTGGCTGCAGTTTTAAGTGACGAGGCATACTATCGAGCAGCGTGCCATTGTCTGACGCCACTCGCTGATACCGCGAAACTTCCGTGATCACGCGCGTACATCAAGCGAAAGCCAAACCTAAAACCGAAACGAAACGCATTCGATTTACCAGGAGATTAGATCAAGACATCAGTGGCAAAACATGTTTCGGGCGGATGATATTGGAATCAATGCATTTTGTTGTTCGTTGGCGCGAACTTAGCGTTCGGAAACTGTGACATGTTGCAACAGAGGTGCACCCATTGCCTCAGACGCTCCCCTTACGTGAATTTTTGTACGCCTCACCCACAGACGCGTCGTAGGGATAAGTGGAACTGCAAGCCGATTGACAATGTCATTGCCTGTAGGCATCCCTAAAGAAGCCTCAATGGTATTCCAGCAGTATTGGGTAGCTGATAATATTTCGTAGCAGCGTCTGTCAGATTTTGGCCTTCTAAAGCGGGTGCAAGGACCACGTAACCGCTAAAGTCCGCAACCTCGTTTCGGATGTGTGGCTAGACGACTACGGACTACAAATCAACCAAAGCCCGCACTTCTCGCTAAAGCAACTGTACGCAGGCGGGTTCAAGGTGAATCCATCTAAATTTTGTCAGAGTCGGAAGTTCACACGTTCTATGGAAGATAGATCTCGAACGTTTTCACGCATGTACTATAAACCGTTAAGGGAAGGAGGTTCATTTGTGGGGGCAGATACTTTCTTTTAAGTTACTCTATTTTGATTAGTGGGCCTTAAGAAACCACAAACTCCCGACGAAAACATATAAAAGGCGAAATCACCGTTGGTCTAGGCGTCGCATCGGGCTCGAAGAACACGTGTATAAAAGTTCGGGATATATCTCTAAACCCCGGCATACACGTTTATACTTTTATTCGGAAAACAGGTGCATTTTGGCCTCTGCCTGGTCATAACTTAGTTTCAGTGCAGAACCAGTTTTGAGCTTTACGAATGGCTTCGTATTGGCGCTACGCAGTCAAAGCTTCGAAACATTACACGAATATTTTCACAAGCATGCCTTGAATGAAAATACCTGGAACCGGGTCGTTCAGGACCGAATGAGACAACACAATTTGGTTTCCTACGAAAACGCCTGACCGTTTCTCGCTTTTATTAACGCCCGGCCGGGGCACATTTTCACACATCGTGACAGCCCTGGGACCTCAGCTGAAATGCAGACTATGCCCCCGTCTTCAACTGTTCATGCGTTTACTATTATATTAGTTTTGTTTCGTTCGAGGGGATTTTGGTGATTTTCTTCGAACCACCTCGCAGCGTAATGCAAGACTGTCGCAGCATGACACATCTCGCACAACACACCTAGAACAGTCGCCCTTGGGCGAATCTCGAGTTGATATGAACCACCCCCCCCCGGTATTTCTACGCATGGCGGTCAGCAGAGGCGCATATTCGGTGCCGACCCCAAACCGAAGGAGTCAAATACTCTATAAATACCACAACCCCCAAACATGAGCACATCCGATGATAACTCGTTTCGAATCCTGTTTTTATCGTCGCTTTATCACCGGGGGTACGTTGAATTCCACACCCCCAACGGAGGTTCGTTCGACAACAGCATCAAACGCCAAACGTATCACACCGCCTGGTAGATGCCAATTAACCACAACATTTGCTAGTACTCTTCCTACTGTGCCCTACGCCCCAACCACAGGCGTCGGTAGCGGGTTCGTGGCCATTTACAGAAGTAGTCGCGTGCCATTGAAGCATTATCTAAAACAAACAGTGCGCAGTGCTAATTCCTATCTCACCTGTATTCGTCGGGGCGTCTGCTAGAAACAGATGTTTCACATTATCATGGCAGCCGTTAGTTAGGTTATAGTTGGGACAAAAGCTTCTGATGTGCCAGGTTGGGGAGTTTCGACACCCTTGAATTCCCATGTTGGTAGCTGTATCGAGGGCATACGGTGTCAGGGTTCCGGTTCTAGCTCGGCGAAGCGCACCGTGACCGTGGAAGCGTGTTGCACTCATGAACAACAGGCCTGTCGCTACCCCATAGCGACTCGCAGAGGGCCGCCATAGCCACAGAATGGGACAAAATGCGATCATGTTTGTTAGACAACCTCCTGACAAAAGTGTCTATAGACGTATTGATACGATACACAGTTTTTCACCACAGGCATTACGAAACAGGTGCCCCAATCATCTTTCCTAGAGAACGGACATACCGGGACGGGTTTTTGCCAGCGGCGAATTAGGTTACGCGGCATGAGTTTTCGTGTTGCGCTGCGTGCAACACGCCTCCCACGGTCTGTTGGGTTATGCAGCAATACATTCCAACCAGGAAGTGGCGACAACGCATCAGCTACTGCATTCCTTGCCGGGTACAGTTCTGAATACTTGAAGCAAGGCGGGGATCTTTGCTGTCATATCCGAACTCAGGTGTGGGCGTTACCGTCGTCGTTATTATTGCGTGTGAAAAAAGCATGAATGCTGGTTTCGGACTAAAGCCTCTCAGATGGTAGCACACCCTTTGTTGCCGTTTTCACACCCTTTGATGTCGCCCCCGTGGCTACCACGTCATCCGTCGTCTTGTCGGGGTGCAGTAACGCTCCTGAAGGAGCAAGTATAACTACCTCTAATACACCCCCTCAATACTCCACATAGAGTCATCCCACGGTAGGGGCGCAGCAGAATTTTCTGAGCTCCTCACATGAGGAGCTCAATATATCACCAGAAACATGACCTCCGAAACATTCGTTCGCGCAACCCGACCAAACTCTTCCAATGTGGTAGTCCAAAACCAAACATACCAGTGAAATAATATTAGTATCCGGTGGTTACTCACGTGAGGAGCACAACCGATCACAAAATATTGAGCCTAGAAGTGGTACCCCTACCGTGGGATTACTCCATATGCTCAGTTCTACACCCCCCTCCCACGCGATACCACACCCTTTGGTTACCACACCCCTAGGTGCGGGTTTACCGTGCATGGTGACTATCACCGGGGATACATTGTATAAAAAACCTATATACAAGAGCGCACTCGGTAATTATAATTTTTCACGCTGAATTGTCATCATCGGGTTGAGTCATCCCACAGTAGGGGCGCAGCAGAATTATTTGAGCTCCTCGCATGAGGAGCTCAATATCTCACCCGAAACATGACCTCGGAAACATTCGTTCGCGGAACCCGACCAAACCTTCCAATGCGGTAGTCCTAATAGTATCCGGTGGTTACTCACGCGAGAAGCACAAGCGGTCAGAAAGTATTGAGCCTTAGATTGGTACCCCTACCGTGGGATTGCTCGGTTGTGCTTTGTTCCGTGTTATATGCTATATGAGTACAGACAAAAGCGTATATCCAATAAATATACAGTAACCGTAGCGCCTAAGGATTGGCCATCAGGATGATAAGCATGATTACCAGATTAAGCTTTTGTGCGAGGTACAGACCGCTACTCGTAGCATCGAGCCGAAACCAACCGCTGGTGTAATTGTATCACAAGGTCTCCATGTACAATATGCTGTGTGTTTGTACGTGTTCTCGGTTGCTTCAATTTGGAATGGCTTCCTGTTCCGCCACGTTGTTTCGTCTACTGCGTTTCGGCACGAAGAACAGTTTTGGGTCCACTTCCATCGATGAAGTGTAAATCAGCCTTCTACTTACCCCCGCCAATCCACACTCGGACGACGAGTGCTGCGACAGAGGTCACACACTTTGTGGACAAAACGCTTCCTGTGTGGTCGGTTTCCTCAACCCCAAGTCGTCAGTCGTTCATTCTCCCGTTGCAACACTTTTCATCGGGTACCACTTTTATTTTCCTCAAAAAAACAGTTTCTATGTGAAGTATACAGCCCTACAAGCGACCGCCCTCAGAAGGCAAAAACATGGTGGTGCACCTCTACGGTAGCATGCGTCCCCGGTAGTGTAGTTAACCGCACATCGTATATAGAATCTACTGTCTGTATTCCATCCTGATAAATCTCGGCAGGACTTGATTGTTCTACCAAGTTTAGAGCACCTTTGTCTTCAAATGATAATCGTCTACCGCAAGCTCGACACGCATGTTGACAGACGAAGGGTGGGGTTACCGTGTTGACAAGCACACCGAAGATATGAAGCAAGGTATATTTGCTTATAACGTACAGGCCCGCTCATAACACAGGCACTCGCAAGAAAGTCAGCCTGGGCAATTTATACAATTACTAAATATTTCAGCCTAGTCATAGCATAAGCTTCAGGAAGGGGACCCCTTCCTGTTGCTGGTCTGGACCCAAGGCACCATTCAATGTGGAGTACTAGGGAAAACGTCTTATCGGGGAACCAAAATATGAAAGCACAACATAAGAAATCGTGCTTTCGCTCGCGCCCAGAATAGAACGCCAGCCTGTGCCCGACTTCAGGTTTCTCGTGAGAGGGCCGGTACTGTATCCACACGCACATCCTGGTTTCAGACTTTACCTCCATCTTACATCTGCTAAAAACTATGCCCATGTGCCGAGTTTCAACCTTGGAACTTCGACGCCCCATGAATGTCCCGGAGATGCGTTTGCTCGCAATCTTGACGACCAACTCAAGAAATTACATCGAGGTCGTCTAGGTGATTTGTATTAACTGTACGTACCTGAACACAAAGTAATTTTCTCGTCTGATCTTTTCATTTCTTTAAATGATCGTTCATCATTTTGGATCGTCATGCTTCCCCACGTATACACCAAACCGTGCGGTACACGAAAGAATTCCGGACACTGAGACACTTGTGTATTTACTAATCTGTACTACAGTAGGAGCTAATAAAATGTCTTTGAATACAGAACCCCCAACAGGATATGCCAGAAGTTAATCCTCTGCCACGAACGAATTAATGACCGCTTTATTTACACATGTCAACCCGCAGGCCCTGTCGCAAAATGCTCGGTTCAGCGTGCTCTCGCAACTGGCTGAATTGCTACGAGACTTCTGAAAGCGGGGAGCGACCGCCCCTCCCCCCGTAGCCTTGTCTGTTGCTTTACATAGCTTTCATAGGGGAACCTATCACCCTTCGCGGCGAAGGGCATATAGCGTAGATGGCTGCTTCAGTTGCAAAAATAATTTCATAGCGTACAGCAAGGGTGGTCGAAAACACCGTCGAATTCATCAACTTCGACCCTCCCGTCGGGGGGGGGGGGGGGGGCTGACACCGTCTCCTCCGTCTACGCCTGAACAACACCTATATTTAATTTAACATAGGGGACGGCAGATAGCCGCCCGCACCCCCACTGCATGAAAACCTGAATGCAGGGGACAGTAGAGAGCCCCCCCCCCCCCCCCCCCCCCCCAAAAACCCAAAACAGGGGGAAGCTAAAAACCCCCCCCCCCCCCCCCTGCTTATAAAACTGAACACAAGGAACGGTAGAGATCCGTCTCCCCCCTGCTTGTTACAAGGCCCTCCAGGGTACGCCAATACTACTTGGTGGGGCTGCAGCCTACAGGCCGCAGCTACGTACAGACGTCGGCTGCAGCAGCAGTAGTGAGCTGTATAAATGAGCTATGAGCTCGCTCCAAGATGGACCAGAAGGCACCAAAGAGAGCCGTGGGATCGACAAGCAGATTGTATAGATAGACCCCACGTCTTCTACACCTGTGTATACATTTGCAACGAGAATCCACCCGGGAAACGAACTGCTGAACACGCCTGGTGTCATTGACACCTTACCTTCCCACCTGCTTATGTACGTGTCCTGTACGCCACGGTCGGAGAGATCGCGAACAGGTCTCGACACTCAAATAATACATCATTGAATGCCTTGTCTAAGTCGTAAAGCGGTAAGACTATAAGCTGAAGTACGAGTCAAATCACGCCAGCACGGTATGCCATGGTGACCATGCAGTGTACTACCAAGCAGCAAAGCAGAACAACCATACCAGGTATTAAATGCCGCACGAGGGATGTGGTGTTATGTTGCGTTATTTGACTCGATGTGAGGGTTTGCGCCTCTCCGGTAATGTACTGTCACACAAATCACATACAGCACAGGTCACCCCATCAGGAACAGAAAATCTGGTCCAGGCTGGATTTATAACTCGAGAGAGGATGATTTCTAAACCAATTTCAAGATGAAAACTTTCGAAAATAATATGTTCCTCTAAGTCTCACCCTGGCATTCTTAATGGCCTGTTCCCTATTAGGTGTCCTGTACTGTACACCGATACCGCCTGGATACACACCATAACAAACGTATTTGTGAATAATTTGTTTTGCGACCCCTCCTGGGGGTGTTAGGTGTATGATATCCCAATGCCCGGCCGGCTTCCTTGCGTACAGTAAGAATATCTTTCTCTGGACCAGATAGGAACTATCATGTGAAACCGGCTTTGTTCGACACTTTTTTCAGTACAAAGTGGTGACATTCCTATTTCCCCCCCAAAATCTCAGTGTCAAGTTCTAAACTACGAGATTATTGATAGGTGTCGCGTATTCATGTGTAGCCCGTGCGGGGATTGTTGCCTGCATTTCGTGGTTATGAGCCAGACTGGTTCAAACGCCACGACCGACTGATCTTACTATTAATAGCACGAGAGCGACCGATATACTTCGTATATATATAGAGTAACTATATTTGTAGTAGGCGACAGATCTTGTATGCGGTTGTAGATGCAGTTAAGCCATAACACATGGCCTTGTAGCCGTACTCCCCCTCTAAGGTACGCACCATAACCCTTCACGACAGTACGGCCGTCTGTTCACAGCTTTTACAGGGGATTCGGTTCCACATGTTCCGGATGAATCGAAGGCGCTGAAATAAATTTGTATTTTCGTTTTGTCCATCAAATTCTTTATCTTCCCCCTTCTAGTATCCATCCCTCTTAAGTTGTAACTCAGATCCGGAGTCACTACGCTTTCTCTTCTCCCCCGCCCCCACTACGGTACACGCCTTGCATATTTACCGCGATACTACTTCAGTACTTTCTTCCCTCGTCAATTATCGTCGAATTGTGCTTCTCCACGCTAAAGTGTGCACTCTCGACAGTTACTTGGTGTGATATGAGAAAAACGAATCCGCACGAAGACTGGAACGCTCGACCTCCCACTTCAGCTTGGTGGGTACCTGCTAGAACACCGGGGCGTGATGTACATCGTATATACAGGAATACACAAATAAAGCATAATACTTGCACAGCGCTCAAGGCAGCCGGTCGTACATTGTGTTTCGCAATGCGATCCTCGGTTGTTAGCAAACACACACGGAAGTATGTCTGGTTAACTCTGTAGTTGGCGAAATCGTTTATGCTTTACCCGCGTTCTCAGCTCCGAGTGTGTGTCTCTTTTCTAAAGGATCCCTTCCCACTTTTCCTGGCGATTATACCATGCTCTTCGCCTCCTGCTTTCCACGCGGTTCGTGGGTGGCACTGGATTTGATAAGCAGTGATCTGAAGAACTTCCCGTATTCTCGCTTTGCGGCGACTTCATATGAAGACGGGTGTCTGTGGCTAGGAATACGCGACGAATATATGTGCTATCGAACGTGGCTATATGTTTCACTGTTATTCTAGGCTCTGGTCGATCCGAACGGGTTCTAAACGTGAACCACCGGCTCCGTAGAACGTGCACGTACGTGCCAGGCTATTCGAGGGGGTCTGGTATACAGTGCCATACACGGTATAAACGTACCGACACAAACCGCGCCCGGGACACGTTCTACGATATAAAGCCATCAGTAACATACCCCAGGGCCCACTTGAATGCGTTACGCATTCCGTACTTCGTCCTGTATAACATACGTGACATAGTGCATAACATACACCGCAGATGACGTTCCTTACTCCCACTGCAGTACGTATAGTACCCGGGTAGCCCTTGTTTATACCCCTTACAAGGCACCCCCAGTTATCATTCGTCGGGTGTTGTATACCGCAGACGCGTAGGGTATGCCTCATAATGACCATGACTCCCCCAAGTAATCACCGCCGTTGAAATCGTGCCGCTTCCTTCAAATAGACTGCCGGTACTCGGTAGGAACATCAGCAGCAGCACGCTACCTTAAAGGTGCCCGAGTACCACAGCAAAAATTGTTCCGCGATTTTCGAAGAGAGAGTGCCGGTTTCCGCTGGGAACATCAGCAGCCGTACACTACACGTGTGCGCGAGTATCGCAGCATACCGTATGAATATACGCAGCGTGGATGTGGAGGGGGTACAGAGCCATTGTTAAGGTGCCTCCCATCGCAGAGCGCGAAACGTGTTTGCGGCCCTACGACTGTTGGGATTTAAGTCTCGACCATATATTATATTGCTCGTATCCTCGTGGACAAACCACATGTGCGCCTCCTCGTGCCGAGTCTTTCGCTGTAGGGCCCGTCGATCTTTCAGCGACGGCGTCTAGGGCTGCCACCGACCAAAGGCACCGGCACCTGTAGATGTGCCAGGTACGGCGACTGATACAAGGGTTCTCACTACAGGGCTTTTGGCCGGCCGCGCGCTAGAGCTCGATGACCAGCCGTGCATTTGCAGAACCGAAATAAACTGGTATCGGCAAGCCCATTCCTCCTTTCGACGCCTGACGGATTCTATGTGAACAATAACAATCACACGCCTTAGGTGTTGTTTGAGGCGTGACATAAACACTTATTTGCAACCGCTGTAATTACACCCGGTTCTATCACCGTTCTGGCTCATGCCTACAGTGTGGTAGGGGGATTGTTTCTCCTTGCTGCAGTCACGCCACTTTTCATCACGCACCCGACTGATGGATTATGGCATTTACACTTGTTAGTATCAACTCTCACTTTTCCTTGACAGAGCATTGGTACAGAATACCACACAGGGGCCAGGGCTAGTGACGGACATGAAACTGTTGACGAACATTACCACCCACTGTATCACCGAAAGATACAGTATATGCCACCCCACCACAGTATTCCACCTCCGGCACGACCTAGACCAAAAACACCAATTGTTTTACCTGGGGCGTATCATATATTGTCATTCGTGGTATTCACTTCGCGAGGGGAAATAGAGAAGGAACTGCCGTATGTGGCGCCGGCCGACGTCACGCGCGCCAAACAAGTGTTTTTTCTGGATTGTGTAAAATGGAGCCTGTCCGCTGATTCGCAAACTTCAACAGTGCAGCATCCGAATCTTATGGCCCGACAATTTTAAAGTATTCGCGCCTAGGAAAACAATGTGTCTACACGAGGGTCGGACGCATGCCAAGGGTAGAGATGCGCGGGTTTTTTGTATGATGCTTCTCACTTGAAGAGGTGTATGCCTCTTTACCTGCAGTAATCTAAACAGCTGGTTTGGGATGACATTAAACTGCTAGCCGACGAACTATCCCGAAACCTAAGTACGAAATGAAACCTATTGCAACACAACGATGAAATACCGACGAGCTTGGGTAAAGGTGCCTGGTCGTTCAGAAGTCGTCCAGCTCTTGCGTGCTACCTCTATATCGTAGCACGCATAAGAAGCCGTAGCGGTATACTGCCGACACTCTACCTCAAAAATGGGAATCATGGAAAAAACAACCGAAGCCCTGTAACCACAAGACGATTTAGAAGTAAACATACATGGTTTTGCCCCCATTTCTTCGAGTTTCAACTGCCTTGGGTGCGGGACAGGGGAGGTCGTGGTCCAAAACGGCAGAAACATTAAACAAATTAAACAATAACAGATTGGTACTCGTTCTGTGACCACGGCGCTCTGGTGTGTTTACTATCCTGACTCTTTTTCATGTAAAGTGTCGAAAAAACTTTTTTTTGGGAACCTATAGTTTGTTTGTTCGCGTTGGGTTCGTTCCCCCATAATCCCTCGGCGTTTTATGTATGTTTTTCCCAGTGCTTCCCGCTAAAAAGAGCGGTATTACATAGCGCTCGAAAAAAACATCAGGTGCCCAGTCGTTAGTTGACTTGCGGAGTAACGATTGTTTGCTACTCGTATTCTAAACCAAACATGCACAGCGGCTTTCGGTGTCTACTGTTGTAGTGGAACATCAGTGCACGCAAAAAAAAAACCCTAATTGGTTTCACTAGGCTGGAATCTCTCGTACGTTCGCATTTGTTTGCAGGACCAACTCTCCAACATGTTGCGTGGTCGAAACCCCTCTTCGTGCTTGATATTGGCTCGTTCACACGCGTCTAACACATCTGTTTCTTGCGTTTCAAATGGTATATGGTGGCTCTGCAGGCAGCGGTCGTTCGTTGGATATCTTCACGATCGTGCTTGGGCAATCGACAGGTTGCAGCTGGTACGGCAGCACGCGTGAGCTACAGTTGGCATCGTTTGCATTTTGCACTGCTTGCCGGAATGTGCCTAATCTGCATGTTATCGTGGATGAACACATGCCCCTTAGCCTCTGGGGAGGTGGTGATGACCTGGGGGACGCTGCTATAGTGCCAGGTGGACGACAACTACCTATTCTGCAAGCAGTGGGGGTTACGTGGATATTACACGCAAATATGTTTACATCCGTGTTCCGCGAGTCCGACCTCCTAAGGAAGGTGCAATGGATGAAGCTGGTCGAATGCTGGGAAGACTTCGTGTGGGTCAAGCGCATGCCAGACAATTACGGTATCGTTTGGCCCCAGTCGCTGTCACCGATATTCCCGTCGTCCAGGAGCTTTTTCGAGGCAATGTTAAGTTGCCTCTACTTCGTCAACGGGGTGGATGTACACGACATAAATTGGCCCAACATTATGAAGCGGAAAGGTCTTTCGGACATGGATTACTTCAGTATATTGCACAACTGGGCCGATCTGGGACGTCTCTCCGAGACGAGTTTGAGTACGGAGGACCGCGTATTCCTGCCGTCTGAGCTGAAACAGCTGACCCTTGAATGGGGTTTCGAATCTCGCACCGAGTGGATATCGTTGCCGGTCAACCTGGAGGAGCTATCGTTCGGCAATAGTTTCAATCAGTTGATCGATTCCGTTGTCTGGCCGCCCTTGGTAAAGGGGTTGAAGTTTGGAAATTGGTTCAACAAGCCCATTGTCGACGTTGGCTTTCCGGCCTCACTGCAGCGCCTTTCATTTGGGAATGCATTCAACCAACAGGTCAGTGGTGTTGTTTGGCCTGCCTCGTTACGGCAGCTAACGTTTGGGCGTGAGTTCAATCAGCCAATTGCGGATGTGGTCTGGCCTTCCTTTTTGCTGGAGCTTTCGTTTGGGGACTGCTTCGATCAACCGATAACTGGTGTTATATGGCCTACAACAATGCTCCGAATTGTGTTCGGGAATGGTTTTAACAGACCACTGACGGACGTCGTATGGCCTAACGACGTAGTCCACCTCGACTTTGGTCACAGGTTTAACCAACCCATCGGCAATCTCTTGTGGCCAAGTGCGCTGCAATCGCTCACTCTTGGCCCCAGTTTCAACCGAACTGTGGCAGGGGTTGTGTGGCCGGCACGCTTGCGGGTGCTTTTATTCAGCGGCCGATTCAACCAATCAATATCAGAGGCACTATGGCCATCTTCATTGGAAAGTCTCACGTTTGGTAACGAATTTGACAAGCCGATCACCCATTCTGTCTGGCCAGCCGGTCTGAAGAAACTACTTTTAGGAAACAAATTCAATCATTGCCTGGGTGGTGGCACGTTGCCAGGTTCGTTGCAGGAGTTGACGTTGGGCGACACATACGACAAGGAGCTAGCGGAGGTGGAATGGCCGGACTCACTGAAACACCTGACATTGGGCCGTTCCTTCAATTGTCCGATTAATGGAATCAAGCTTCCGAAACGGCTGGACAGGTTGGAGTTTGGAACAATGTTCAATCGACCTCTGGAAAGAGTGAGATGGCCTGAAACATTGTCGCAGCTGACCCTGGGGGCGATGTTCGACCAACCAATCAACGCTGACGTCATTCTTCCTGACAGCCTGCAGATCCTGTACCTCGGGTTCAAGTTCAACCAATCGGTCTGCGGTGTCAGGTGGCCGGCCTCGTTGTTAAAACTGTCTCTTTCCCACGATTTCGATCGGTCATTGGACGTGGTGGCGTGGCCAGACTCTCTTCAACAGCTATCGTTCGGGTATCGATTCAATCAACCCGTGGTTGGAGTCGTTTGGCCGTCCAAGTTGCGTCTACTTGAATTTGGAGCTTTATTCAACCAACCTATTTGTGGTGTGGTTTGGCCGTCGTCCCTGGATCAGCTGCGGTTCGGGTTTTACTTTAACCATCCCGTCAAGCGAATGATGTGTCCGGCAGGTTTAAGGGAACTCGTGTTTGGTGCGTGTTTCAACCATCCCGTGAATGGCATTGCGTGGCCTAGCACACTAGAGAGCCTGGTCGTCCCGACTGCCATTGGGCTCACCCACGGTGAAGTGGTGGGAGGTGTGTATCAGTCGTGGCTGACGGAAAACACCTTTTGAAGCGCCTGAGCTATAGCTAGGTCGACACGAGAGGCACACCCTGCGTAGTGTTGCGTTATTTGAACGCACCTAATGTTGGTGGGGAAATTCCGTCAGCACTTACGACAATTGCATTCATGCCTAGCAGGACACCACAGTACCTTCATGAGATTGTCAACCATACTGTTGAGCTACTCCGGCTTTCATGCAGCCGAAATCGCTCGACCTCAGCTGGTCGACCTCCTGAGCTGTTGTTAGTACGGCAGAAAGCCCATGGGGGTATATGCGCATTATACAATATTGCACGATGGACGTTGGCCGTTTTGTTGTTTGCTTAGAATTCACAGCCAATGTATGGCTGTTTCTTAGGGAAGTTCGATTTGTTTCAGTTCGATTTGTTTGTTTCAGCCCATTATTGATGGTTTTGACCGGGAACGCGGGCTAATCGGCCGTGCGCTTCCCGGGATGAGTGCGCCCAACATCTCGGAGGTATCCAACGCGAACATTCCGCTTCTCCATCGAAGCATTTTCAGGTTCTTGAGGTATGTGGCATTTCGAATAATGTCCAACAAGTAACTTTAAGAGGCACAAACTATTCAAAATTTCTGTAATTTCTGACTGGAAAGTACCTTCAAATTGTATTTGATGTCTACTGTTCTATATGTGAAAATGCTGGACATTTCAAACTGCTTCGATGGTGAAGCGGAATTTTTCGTGGGGTACCTGTGAGATGGTAGAATAATACATTCCGAGAAACGCACGACCCTTTCGACGGCGTTCTGGGTCAAAAACATCAAGAAATGGCCGAAAAACATCGAACTGCAACGACTCGAACTTCCCCAAAAAACAGCCTAAGGTATGTTTGTCTTAGTTGTTTTTGAACAGCGATCGTATGTTCAAGCAGCACGTAGGAAAAGAGTGTCCACAGTACGTAGGATAGGTTGGGTATTTTTGAGGAATCATAATGAAAAATGAGCATTTCTGCCGTTCAGGCAGCGCTGAGTGATCAAAACCATCATTTCGGGGTTACCAAGGAACATCAATACCGTGATGGCGGGACGGACTCAAGTTTTTCAGTTCCCCATCTATAAGTATACTACGGGATAATTCGTGTGATACGCTCACGGCAACATATTGACATTATTTGTCGAGTCCGGACGTATAAACGCGGCCGCTCCTGTGAAGTGTTGTACCTCGTGGTCTGACGCATACTACGATTGACGTGCGTCCTGTTTTCGTTTAGCTCCTCGCCGAAAAATTGGTTTTGGAGAAAAACAAAAGTGCTACTAAATGAATCAGCCCACCACCTAAGTCTTTCATGAACAAATTGCAATACATGGGTTGAGGAGCTCGATCATCGAGACACCGTTTCAGCCTAAGAGTAGTACCTGAATCGTAGCACAAGTCGTCTACTTGAATGTTTGCATGCTTTAAGCAAGCGTGTCTGTGATGCACTTCATACGATGTGTCTTGTATGCGACGTCGTTACGTGCAGTAGTATCTTATATTTCTATATTTTGTTCTGGTGTGAATTTGCTGGTCTCAACGATGACTCAGACGCCTTCGTATAAGTACCCTATTAGTGCGCATGATGCATACACTTGTCAGCCGTGGCGCTCCGCCACCCATCTCGGGTGTCCCAGTGACTCTACGGTTATGTGGATACGTTTCATCCGAACATAAATCGGTGCCGTTATTTTTGGTCTGCCGGACACTAGGTGCGGACCAAATTATTGGATACCATCCGCTACTCTTGTTTTTCACAGTAGGAATTGTCCGGTTATACACAGAGGTCCACACCTCGGCTTAGTCGAGCTGCAACGAACGGTCTACGTGTATGTTGCACGGAATGTGACGAACAAAAACAAACTCACCTGAACAGTTATGCTTCGAGTTTGTTTGGAGAGCTAACCTGACAGGAAAGTAAAGCCTGCCAAATTGAGGGGCGCTCCTGATGGTGTTGTGTAAGGACGTAGGATACACCAGGAAGCAGTGGTAGGCCGCGAGCAATGACGCACGCGTTTTATATGTATTCTCGAAGTTGCGGGCCTGCAGCTCCACTAACTCCCAAAGCTTCTAAAACTTTGGTTTCTCGCCCGGGATTCTAGGAAAAAATCATTATGGCTACACTACGGATGCAAAAACAGCTTTCACTGATGATTGCTGTGCTCCAGGAAAATGAATGATCTCTTCCTTGGCATACAGCCGAAGTTGATGCCTATAGTGAACGAGAACAGGTAATAAGTTGGAGGGTCCGAAAACGACGAACAGTCTGTGGATTCACTTATATGTATGTGTGCCAGGGGGGCCCGGGGATTCGGATACCATACACCTAACCCCCCCGGGCTCGACAAAATCTTGTTTTGCACGTTTTTTTAATGTGTGTTTCGGTGTACGTGATTTGTGTGAAAATACCGGAGAGGTGCAAACCCTCACATCGAGTATAATACCACCGTCACATTGGCAGTATTAATAGGTGCCTCGTCTCAGAACGGCGTCCAAGTCCCCATCCAGCGGCAACAGAAACATACACAAAGCAACCGCGTGCACAGTGTTCGGCTGTTATAGCTGCGGGAAGCGTTATGCTGATGTAGTGCCAATATTTACCCGTGCGGGCAAGGATGCTGCTGCAGCTCGGTGGTAACAGATACATCAGGTAACACAGGTACGTACGTACGTATATACGAGCATGATTATGCCAAATGACAGGTAACGTGCTCGTATATAGGATTTCGTATACTCGTAGGGTGTCGAGGCTTTGACCACTATTGATAATAATGGACTGACTGGTACACTGAGGGCACCAAAGCTATGTACAACAAACAACAGTCCGTGCAGGTCCATACGCTGAAACGTCAGGGTGACAAACGCTGCTACTACTACAGTACTGTAGACTGTGGTGCTCATGCTGTTGCTCGGAAAGGTGGCACTCAGGTTTGATGGTCTTCCGAGAGCTCATGCTGTCTGGCAAGTCCATAATTGAGATCCTTGCCTTCGCCAAAGTCGTTAACACAGCAGTAACAAACCCACGCGATATCTTCAAGTACTTATCCAGCCAAGCCTGCCGATCCCACGGCTCTTCCGGACCTTCTGGTCCACCTTAGAACGAGCTCATAGCTCATTTGTACCGCTCACTACTGCTACAGTCGCTGTCACACTACGCAGCTGCGGCCTTTATAGGTTGCAGTGCCGCCCAATAGTATTGTAGTACTATGGAAGGCCTTGTATCAAGCAGGGGGAGGGGGGGGAGCGGCTCTCTACCGTCACCTGTTTTCAGTTTTTTATAGTTGTTGATGAGGCGTAGAGGGAGGGGACGGTGTCAGGTACCCCCCCCCTGCTGTCGTGAGGGTCGAAGTTGAACATTCGACGTGAGGTGTCGAAACACTATTTTGCGGGCTCCCTCGTGTGTGCATCCATTTATTTGAATCATCGAAATGTGGATGTTCGTTGGAAATGTCCTATCCCCTTGCCAGTACGTTCGCGCGTGTTGCTGAATCGCCTTCGCGCCCCTTCTCGACAACAGCTACCTGAAGCCTACCGGGTCGTTACGCACGACATGCGACTGATGAGGCTACTCCTTCATGACATGGTCGTTGGGAAAACAAATGCGAACCAGACGGCGTTCCGGTATGCTACCGAACAGAGGGGATACATGCCACGTGCCATCATGCCTATGTCATACCAGTGTACCTTTATAGCATAGCAGTAACGCCATACAAGTTTTGCGTAGTTGTGTCGAGTAAACATTGTTCACGCCTACTGTACATAATCGCCTTTCGCAGATATGGTACATATTCACCGAGTCGGCAGTATCTCAAAACAGCTTGCCGTCTACACGTAAGCCCCGTTGCGTTCAGAAGTGCCTGAGTGGCGCTCCACACGTTTTCAGCATAAACAGTGCATGGTATGTTCATCCGACTGTTGGGGGTAAAGACAACCAGTGCACGGGTTTCCAACCAGGGTGCCATTTTCCTGTACTTGACCCGAGTTGCCGGGCGTTATGGACGGAATGTACATAAAGTGGGTGATGCGGCAGGTGCGAATTAAGAGATCAAGAACGCCCGAGCTTCCCGCAATACGAAATTTGCTGAGCTGTGTCCTACGCATTCCTTTTCGAGTGAACGTAGTCTGACATATGTATTCCGATGTCGGGTGTTACGGTGTACCTGCGAAATGTCCATCACTTTCTATCCGTACATTGGTTACGAGTTATCCTCCAAGTGGAAGGGGCGATACTCCGTCGAGTGAAATCGATTACTTATAATGGCTTCTGGGGCTATTTGACGACAACCAAGGGGTGGAGTATTTTCGAGGATGCATCATCATGAGTTTACGATAGACGGTTTCCGTATCGAATACGGGAAGGCAGAAGTTATTTATCTTAAACCTTTTATGCCATACGTACGTCGTGTGGGCTTTGGAACTTCCACAGTACGACATACGTTATATGAAGATGCTGATAGGGTCTAACGTATTAAGTGTTGCTGTTAAAAGTGACGTCGATTGCTTCGCGCGTTAAGCATGCACTGTTGTAGTTCAAACCGTATATTACCATTGTACATGTACAGTGTTATATTCTATTCGAGACGGACGGATATAAGATACCGTGACCGCGGGGGATATTTTGAGTTGCCATAAATGCTGGAGACGATCTACGGTAAGTGGCTCTATAATGTCGACGATGGTTTGCTATGACCTTACACGCATCTCTCATGTACTTCAGTTTGAGCACGACAATTTAGATCCACGTATTGGAGTCTGAGGGACTGCAGAGCGAGACTCACCAGGCGACCTCCAGTCTGACTAGCGACGCCGTCAAATACAAGCACCGGTGTCTAACAGACCTATGGCAAGTACTAGTCTTACGACAGTGATCCATCGGTTAAAACGCACAAAGTCTACCAGTTCGATATATAGTTTTGTGCTGCGTTTGAATGCTCAGAAGCCCATCCGACATAGCGCCCGTGTGTGATGGCGTCGTCTAAGACATGAACAAAACACGTTGGAGGTATATGTTAAACAATCAATATATGTCAAACAACGGGCTGCCTAAATGTTGCCTTGAACCAACGCAGAACCTCATGTGGTGCGAACGCTTTGTTTCTGGCTGAAACCCGCAGGATGCCGGTTTCTGTGCAACCAGAACATGCTCGTAACTATGCTGGTATGTTTTTTCGACCCAAAGTATGAGGATTATGCCACCCACTCTCGGTCATGAGTACAATTGCAATTAATATACCTCGCGATTAGTGACACCGGCATATCGTTTTAACAACACCGGTCACCAGGACGACGAGATATTGTTGTACACTACCGTAATTGCCAAACAATATTGTTTTTTAGCGTTCACCGAACAGTGCGTGTAAACATCGTTATGATAGGAACGTTGTAGGCGGCGTAGGCGGCGGGATGCTTGTACCCGTTTCGAGATTGCGGTGGCGTCGTTACTTTGCCAGCCTGGTGATGGGCATCTCGGTAAACTCCTCGGGAAACTCTATATGTCACAAATATGCAGTGTAGCTGTGTGTTTCTACACGTTTTCACGGGGATGGTGTGCGTTAAATAGATCGCATACCCTTGTGTTCGTTGGATCGGCCGTATGCCCTTGCATGCTCTCGGGGGAAATAGTGATGTACAGGATGTGGTTACGTTTTAAGGTGGTGCCTGGGCCAGCAAACACATTGCACTGCTGTGGTATTATTCTTTATGAGTAATAGTTTATATATTACACTGCTGTGACTGTACGATAGGCGTGACCTCTTCGTCATGCCTTACAACTTCAAAGGTAACACCCCTTTCATATGTAAATTCGATATGACAGATTAGCATAAGTCAAACGTGGTACCGACACCAACACGCACTATATATATCCAAAACATCTTTCGTGTTCGTAAAGTTGCTCAAACAAGGTTCACAATTCCTTGTGATACATATATTTCGCGAAACTGATTGTCGATTGAATAGGCAAACAGGAAGCCACACACCACCAGCAACTGAAACAAAAGCCAGTCATTATTTTGCCCTCTTAATCACGTGGATACTAGAAGACATCATGATGATCACTATATTAGTGTGCTTCTCTGTCGTGCTCGCCGCTGCTCATTTTGGCCTGCATATCGAGATAACACCCTCGTTGTGTCTCGACCCCAACACCAAAAAAACGTGATCAGTCCAACGAAGACTCTCTGTGCGTTGTGGATACAACATGCCAGGCACAAACAACACAGCAGCGTTTAACAAGTATCCACGAAAAGCTCAGACTTCTGTCATAGCGACTACACAAACGAACTACGACTCCATGACTCATAAATATAGTTATTTTCTTTTTGTTTGGTTGTTTGCCAGGTGCGACGGCTCCGCTCTCAATAATAAGAATTCCCACCGATGAGCACTGTGTGCTGTCGTATTTCAAGTGCCACTTATTTTGAGCCTGTCTTGCGTTGAAGGCATATTACTATTATGGTTCATCCACCAACGCACACGAATGGATGACACTTGCGATTTGCATGCCGCGCGAGTCTGTCTGAGAGGTTTCCGACGCGATTCGAGATTGGTTGAGATGTTATCTCGTTTTCGAATGGAATTGAAAGAATCGAAATGTATGATACATCCGGCTATTCGCAGAAGGTGTAATTCCAAATACGCGAGTGGTAAGCATAGTTCATAGTAGAACAAGGGAGGAGCTACGTAGGTAAGGGACGTCACGTGCTTGCAGTGCCAAGAAAATGATATTACAAGCAATTAACTCAAAAGTAATTTTAGTTTTACAGCGATCTTCGAAACATTATTACCTAAGGTACAGTCCGAGTGACATTCTGTGGAGACGAGACGCCTTCAGAGAGAGCAATGGCGACCGGTGTTCTTGTCGTCATGGCACAGCACGCCAGAGGTTAATGAATCATCTCGACATCAACCAAAGCACCCTAGATGGATGCAGTTCACGTCCCGAAGCTGTCAACACACGCCTCTATACGATGCTTGAATGTCTGGGCTGCTCTCTCATCTTTGTATTGCGCGTTGGAGCATGTGAGACTTTCAACCGCCGCCAGAAGGCGATATGCCATAGCCTGCGACAGCTTAAGGAAAGGGCTGTACCACGCCGGAATCTATATGTGTCACTACTTTAACCATCGATTATTTTCGTTGCCCGACGAAGAGAACGCTGTTATACGGCCAGTACATAATATTAAGGGACCCCGCGATATAGGAAACATCATATACACATGACCCCAACCTCGTCTGCCCACCAGTATTTCCCGCTTTTCATTACGTCGCTTACACTCTCAGCACGACAGCCTCCCGCTTATAAATAACCTCGTAGATGATAGAAAGCGAGTTATGACGCATCTACAGTAAAGATGCGCACTTGGTTTCATGAGGGTGGTCACTTCGGGAGCTCTTACCTAAATATCAAAAACTCCTGAGAAAACTAAGAGCACTATCCGTTGAAACCTCGCACGCTCTCACTATACAACGGACAGTACTGCAACAGTAGAATGAAAATCCGAATACTTCTGCCTGAGGATTCCTGTCATTCCCTAACCGTTTCAGCCAAAACGTGCTACCTGTAATGTAGCATTCGTGCTGTAGGCAACTTGGTCAAAACATTACATTGGCGGTAAGTTATTTTATTCCGATAAGCAGTGCCAGGTGGAAACAACCGGAACCTTCAGGGAGTGTAGTCTTGTGACTGTATCGGGGGACGGACAGTCACAGTGCACCATACTTCGACAACCGGCCGAGGGATCCCTCGCCGGAGTAGTCGTTTTCTCTGAAACCCGCGTACTGTCGTATCGGCCGTTGGTAGTCGTGAACACGGCTATTAATAGTCGTGAACACGGCCGGACCCACGTAAAATGAGGCAATATTCCTTCAGAGGGCCCAGTCTGGCAGGGAACGTTCGTGATAGCTATACCCTGCCGCGACAGAGGCCTATGCTCCCACATATGAGGCTATTCACCGCATCGTTAACGCTACCCAGTTGGACGTTCCCCGCTTGGTATTGGGGAGATCTATTGTTTGACGCTGCGTGTACGTTCAACTACAGTACTATATAGTGGTAAAAATTATAACTTGTGACTACTCGGAAGTACCAGAAACAAAAACATAGACGGATTATCGCATATTTGGGTCGCCGGTCTTGATTACTGGAGGCAGTCCTGGCCTTGGTTGCGGCTACATAGGGGCAGCACCGGCATCGTAGTTTGAGGTGTAAACTCGTTCGGTTGAGAGTCAGCAGTGTGATAAACCAGGAATCTATTGTCGGCGGTCATACTCGGAATGTACGATTGTCCCAGTGTTGTTCACTTGCATGTGTTGCGTGTGGCAACAAAGCAAGATATTTTCACTCTGATAACGCTGGAATGCGGTCTATTCCTCTTTACATTACATCGTCGCGCATGGGACTCCCTTCCCAAATTAAATACCCCCGTCAGCCAACCAAACAAATAAAATCATATCGTACCACCCGATATCGCCTGTGAACCAATTCAACCGGTATGTTTATTGCATATATTGCAAACATTATCTCCTGGAAAGCAACACATACCTGGATTCGGCCAGGCACCCAACTTGAGTTTTGAGTTCAACCAACACGCTGTACGTCCAACGATATACACGACGGATCCGGCAGGTATCCCCCACCTGTCTTGTATGTGTACAGTGGATGCCACGGTGGTGGAGGTACTACCTAATGGTGACCATGGTACCCCCGTCAGGAGGTCCTTACCTCACCCATTTGAATATAACATATAGAACATGTAAGCTCACCAGACCGTATCAATACTGCCGTGGTCAAGGTAACTCGCCACAAGTATGTATGTAAAATCGAATTGGAATTCCAAGTATCCTGTGTAGATCCCCACTTCTGGAACTCCGTCAGTTCACTGGCATACAGTCAAGGCGTGCTACCATTGTCGAGCACGCTGTTTGGAGGCGACCGCTATGATGCTACTTAAAGTAGTAGCACGTTTTGATGATAATGTCTTGTGAATAACGGCGCTCCAAAAACCACAACATCTTCCGAGTGCCATCTCTTGTTTTGCAAAACAAATGTTGGCGTACACCTACAGTAGGCTATATGGGATTCTTCATCGAAATGCACTTTCAGCTTTTTCTCCAAATCAGTTATCAAATACTCACTACTAGTATAGAACCCCTCAAGCGAAGAAGCTCAGCAAAACGTTGGCGTACCTCACCTCATCATGTGTCTACGTCATCATACCCTTACAGGAGCCGAGCAGACAACAAATCCGGCATAAGTGAAGTGCCACAACCAATACGCACCAAGACACGAGCTTCCATTTAGTATGCAATATGCCGGCACCAAGACCACGAAACACCAGGTTAACCGAGTATCGGAACGCACTACTAGATCGCGACTATGCGTCCACTAAACGAACTTCCCGGCGACGACAACACAAATATGTTGGGCAATTATACCGCAGGCGTCAACTGTGTAGTTGTGCTGGTCCTCAATATATTGTCCGTTCTAACCACGTATAAAACCTTTAGCTACTCCGGAGGCCACAAGCTAACCACGCATTTCATCAACCTTATACCTGCGAAACCGACATATCACACAACACGGCAATGCTGCATCGAATGGCTACATTGTATCCCTTTGACAAACCACCATAACACCGCAGTCTGAAGCTCTTGATCAACCGAAATCGCTCGAACCTGGAGGGCGTTGTAACGTCATGAGTGACAGAATTCCGTTGCAGAGGCTGACAAAGGGCACGACTGAACCTCACGTGTATGAGCGTGGTCGACCACCCAGCACATTGGATTGCCTAGTGATATTGTTCCCCGAAGCAAAGTCTCTCCTGCGAAGGTGATCATGCCTCACTAGAACGTTACTATGGTCGAATACTCCTTTCAAAACAAGCAGACGAAGTTGTGTCGGCCAAATGACGCCATCGAAGGGCTGGTAAAACCCGCTTCCGAACGAGAGATTTACGAATACCACCAATCAGTATAGGTCGTGCACGGCTTGGCTGAAGCTACCCGAGCGCGAACATTTCAATAAGGAAGCAAGCATTGAGCGATTAGTTATATTCAATATTCACCGTCAATATTTAACATTTCGATGCCAGCGGACAGCAGTGCGCCTGAGTCGATCAATTGTTTGAATGAATCTCCCAACGTAAACTGGCGCAACGATGTCGGAAATGCACCGACATCGATCGGCTGGTTGAAACGTCTTCCAAGACTCAGATGCTAAAGAGATACCGGCCAACGTACGCTGGCGACCGGCATGTCGAAACCGTCGCCAAGTGAGAGATGTTCCAACGAGGTTGGCCATTTTGAAGCTTCGATTGGCTGATTAAACCTATATCCGAGCGCTAGACTCAGCAGGTACATCGGCCAAATAATCCCTTCGACAGATTGATTAAACGCCAAGAACGCTAGCGATTCCATAGAGGCTGGCCACACAACGATGTCGATTGGGCTGTTGAACCAACCTGCGAAATTAAGTTGCTTCAAACAGGCGGGCCAAATTACATCGGCGATCGGTTGGGCAAAGCACAACCCGAACGACAGTTTAATTAACGACTTAGTCCAGAAAAATTCGTCTATCTGTTGATTGAAATTGTCGCCGAACTTCAACTCCATCAACGAGGATGGCCAAACATCACCAAAGGTCGGCTGGTTGAAGCTCTTGCCGAACCACAGCTCCTCCAGCGACGGGGGACAAACGGTATGGATGATGGATTGGTTAAAATCGTCCCCGAACGTCAGAATCTTCAGGGACGGGGGTCACGCGGAACCGACAATCGGTTGGTTAAAATATTCCCCAAATTAAATTTCCTCCAAAGACGAGGCCAAACGGTACCGATGACCGGGTGGGCGAACATGCTCCCGAAAGTCAGTTTCACCAAAGAGGATGGCCAAACAACGTCGCTGACGGGTTGGTCGAAGTCGTCCAAGAGATTAACTTCGTTCAAAGAAGCGGGGAAATAGACGCACTCGGTCGGTTGGTAAGAGCTGCTCCTGAACGTCAGTTCAACCAATGTTTCGGGCATTTCCATGCCACCGATGAACTTCTCGATAATAGGACCAGTGGGTAACTGCCTAATAAAACTCCTCATCGTAGACATCGCACTGGCATGGTCAAGCCGTACATGCAGAAATTGAAATGTGGGATCTGACGGAATCAAGCCGCGGGTCACCTCCTGCAACTTTGCGATGCTTGCCCAAATGTCGGACAAACGATGCATGATATCGAAAACCTCTTCGGCGAGGGCATATTAGCAGTAAATGACTCCGACCCATTCGTTGTGTTCATGTCCAGGCAAGTCATAATTGCTCCGTACCAAGCCTTTCCATGACGCTTGATTAAGCCCTTGTCCTCGACGGTCATCTTCTCAACGCCCCCAAGAAGAATTGATTGCGACAGTACTGACACAAGCATATCTGCCGGAAGTTGCCATTTAGCGCCAGCCGCTCGGACGGAGGGCCGTTGACGCTGCTTGTAAGGTTCTCGTCGCACCATCATACCTGGGAGCACATCGTCGCCCCAAAGACTATGTGGCATCTGTGTGTTGACGGCAACACACAACGTACGCACGCCTCGGCAGGCAAGGCAAAACTGGCACGAAGTTAGCTGAAGTTCCATCGTGCTCACGTACCATTTCCTTCCTGCTGCTTGCCCAAGGGCGATTCCGAAGGCATCGATGAAGTGAGACCCCACTGGTCGGAACGAAACGCGTAGAAGGGAGTAGGGTCGGAATCAAATTATTGCGTGCGAAGCGAGGACATGGTGCAATCGTTCCCCGGTACGCCCAGTGGAAACATGTGACAAGGTAATAAAAACAATAGTATTTTATGTAGATTTTCGTAGCTAGGTTCGTGGCGGCGCGAAAACGTTGCGCGGCGTCCATGGGCCGATCGAGACTCGTGACCGCCCCACACATTTCAAAGTATTCGTTCAAGACGAGAGTTCGCATTTGACAGGCGCCAAACCGTGGCGGAGCCTTCAACCGAGCGATCTACAAATTCAGCGGTAGATTGGACCAAGATTAAGGTAGTGCAAAAATATATATCAAATACTGCAAAGCGTGTTGTAGCAATTGAATGCGCAGTTTTCTTCTAAACTCCCGTACACCATGCCTTGCTGAGGCGGCAAATATTGTGGTAGGTTAATAAACTTAATTCCTCCACGTATTCCTTTGGAACGAGCACAACCTGTCAATAACTGCCTCACTATCAGGGTGTTTTAACAACTTTGAATGTGTACAGCACAGACATACAGCAACCTCCAACACGTCGGTACGACTGCCGCACACATCTGCGATCAAATAGCCGAGACCTGTGTGGACACTCGAGGTGGAAGCCGTGTACGACACCAGCATAATATGAAGCCTGTTTCACTATGACAATATTGGTTCAGCTAATAAGTTGGTGGACTGCTGTTGCGTTGTACCCTACCCTGAAAATCACTGAGCAGTATGATCATAAATCAGCAACTTTTCGTTGAAATTGGGATGTTCGGTAGAAACATCCCTCAATGTCCAGAAAAATCAACGGCATATTACGTAAGTATTCGAATACGCGAAAACGAGTCATTCGGGATTCGAAATCGAGTGGGGCTTCGTCGATCCTGCTTCTTGGGCTATGTACGCATTGACACAACTGGGGTCAAAGCACGACGTAAACATACAAACTTGAGCGGTGGTGCCCACTTTGGTGTTATTGGGCATTCTTATCCATTCTTACGCCGGAAACGCAAATTGTCTATTTGGATTGATATCAAAGGTAAACGAATCATTCGGTACTTAGAAAAACAATAGGGTCACAACCCGGTTGTTTGCATTCATTGCTTACTCTGGTATACTTTGCAAACACAACTCGTGTTACGTGGACATGTACAAATAGAGAGGATAAAGTACTCCCGTGGATTTAGGACACTGCAAGACGCCTCACATTAAAGATTGTGATGAACAAAAACGACTGCCTACAATTGATTCGTCAGCTGTCAATAAGCCATGACATATTTTACGTCGGCTGCCAACAAAGTGGTAAGTAATTTGTGGACCTTCCAAATAACGTTTTCGCGCAATGTTTAAGATTTCCCTACTTTCCGAATGTATTTTCCAAATATTGGATGGCTGCACTATCTTTCCCTCTGTTAAAATTCCAAAAATACCAAATATATCCTGTCTTTTTAGCTTGTCCTGTTTGTTTTGGAAAAACATACCTGGTATAGGTAATTTGACATTAGGTTGCATATTTCTGGCTGCTAGTATTGTTGGGCGGGGAAGACAACCACAACAAAGCAGCCCACGTATTTGCAGTTTACGCAGCAGGCGCGATACAATATTTGGTCGGCATTGCACATTAATGTACACACCCGTGGTACTGCCTTACGGGTGACGGTCTTAGTCACAAACCTTACAGGCAGCTGTGCAACTTTCTCTTTTTTGTCTCGCGCACAAAGTTTATACTACGAGAAAAACTTGCAATTGTAGAGTATGACCCAACAACGCGTGACAATGCAAAGGACGAGCTTTTCCCATACACCCTAAACAGCAGAAACCGGAGACTGAAATGTAAACATTGCCTTGGTTTTGAGCATTTCCGTTTATCGCGACACCCGATAATTGATATTCGCACGTCCATTGCCGCGGATGATAATACCGCTCGTTGTCATGTCGCCACGGTAAATGAATGAACTAAACGCATACGCCTTATGACGGGTATTGAGTCAAACGAATAACTCGTGTGGATGCAACGAGTGAAACGCGAAAGGTGCGAGTACTTTCTGTAGCACCCTGCACCATTTCAACCACCCCTGCCGCTAGCGTCGTTGGTGTGCGTCGTGATAACCATGTGTTTTTTCCTTCACAAAGATTACGAAGGATTTCGGGAATCTGCAAGTACACATCGTAAGACGATCCCACCTTCCTTAAGTTATGTTGGAGTGAACTAGCAGAATATTCCTATCGTGCTGTTGGCGTGAACCAGCAGCTGCAATCTCGTTTCGATAGTGAAACACAATCAGTGCGGTGGTCGAGGGGCGATTGTCGAGTCTGCCGAGCTCTTTGATCAAGAGGGCAGACACGAAACCCGACCGAAGAATACCGAATATCTCACGATCGTACGTGATTCGTAAAGTTGCACATAAGTCAATTGTTGTTTTTAAAATGAGCAATGCATAAATAAATGTGATATAGATATCAAGCGGAAACGTGACCTGCCGATGAACACACCAAACGCATCTACGGTATGTACCACATAGCCTGATAAAATAATCTTAACCAACCGTCCGAGCAATAAGCTTGTCATTGTGCGAAAAACAGCGAGCTGCGACAAGTGAATATGTAGTCGAGACTCGACATGCTGTGGAAATGATGGAGTGTACGTTGACGCTATATTAATATTTTTCGGGGCTATTTCGTTCGTTAACCAAATGCCAAATAACAACAATTATTTGGTGTGTGTGGTGCAAAGCTATGAAATAATAATACTTCCCCACGTTCCCACATGCTCGCAGAACACGTTTGGGGTCGGTAAATGCCAACGACGTGAGGCGCCTTTGCATCTATTATCCCACAAATCGTACCAGATATAGCACCAAATATATTATAATTTATTGCCGTTGTTACGTGTTCCGGTGTGTTTTGTTTTCATCAAACCACGAGAAGCCGTCGATCCGGACCCTATCCTCGAGCCTGATCCGTACTCTAACCCAATCCTAGTTTAGGCCAAGGCTTGACCCGTGCCCTGCTTCACCGCGCGTTTATGACAATCAGAACCGTTGTGCGGACCACCACTAAAAACGGCAGATATTCGGTGCTTTATTTGGTGTGATTTGTGGGTCAAGAGCACCGGCTAAGGCTACTGAACGATGTTGAGAATATCCAAATTTCTTCTGCCGCACGACGTGCTGATTTAATATCTTATCATCGTGTTCATTTACGTGCGGCTGTAATCATTAAGTATTTTGGAGTCATTACTCAGACTTCAGCACTTGGCGCGTAGAGGGTAGGGACGTTGAACTTTTCAGCTTTCGTCTCATTTTGACAACCGTGTCCCTGCCTGCTTGCTCGTCTCCATCCGTATAACGGTGTCGGTATTTTTGCCACTCCCGTCCGACTGTGAGTTCACCTGCATGCTGGTCTTGTTGCCGCTATGAGACTGCCGTATAAGGCGGTGCATGACACCATTGATTTTTGTGGAATATACCCACATCTAGAAGTTCACCGGTTCTTGGTCAATCCAAAAATCGAAGCAACAGGAGCGCGGCGTTTTTCGTACCTGGTAAATGAACCATCTTCGTTGCTAATTTTGTCGAACAATTAAAGATATTGAAACGCCACTACAGTAATTCAGACAGAAACATATATTTATTGCAGGCAGTCGGATCTAGTGTCGACGATACTATCGAATTTGATTCATCTTTGCTGGGACTTGAACGATCGTTGGTTTGCTGGTTGTTTACATTATGTTGGACAAGGATGCGCCTTTTTTGTGACTGAACAAAACGCGTTCGCGGGAGGTTCGGTCAAACGATCCAGGGTGACGGCAGATAGGCATACGCCACGTGCTAAAGAGTCAAGGCTTGAAGAGATCGAGAATGATAAGAAACACGGCGTTTGGGAATTTCCTCAATATGCGGGGATGTAAAATATTTGATAATTTCATTGGGCGTATTTGTCATTCCTCGTGGGGCACCAGGGTGTGCCATGGAACTGCAATGACACGCCATAGGAGTTAATTGTCATCGTCGGTTGTTTGTGGGGTGTCCAGACCATCCATGGGCTTTCAATGCAATGCCATTGGGGTGGTATGAACACTCATGGCCATACCAACGATTTCATATCACTTTACTGCAGGCCGTGTCATGAACATCCGTCACGGCTTTGCCATAATATACTGCCCGATATAGTCGCCATCGAATGGCCCAAGGCAAATATATGGCATTGTCATACGGCGGCCATGGTAATTCCATGGTTTCATTAGTACCGCCCATGGCAACCCAATGCACGGCGACGTTGACGGCACGCCATACATGACCAATGACAGGTCACGAAAACAATAATGTAGAACGAAGAAGATTCAGACAACGGCATGCCATGGCAATGGTCTTGCGCAACAGCAGTACCGTATAGACTGATTCAAATGCAATGAGGCCCCCTTCTTGTCATCGTAGGCCAAAGCAATTCCACAATATAAGTGTGCAAAGTGGTTTTGAAAGCGTACCCTTGTGTTCTGCCATGGCCAGTTGCGTGATCTTTATCGTGGCGAGGGCCATGACATCGCCATGTTGTTTGCATGGCGTGTTGCATGCCTGCACGTGTTGCGATGTCAAGGGCATGCACATTCATGGTCTTGCAATGGTGGCACATGTAGGGATACAAGATGGATACGATGTGGCTGATAGATTGGAACATTTGACGGATGATGCTGATGAGTATTACGCCACAAAAACATCATACACACGGCAACGGTATATGGATCAGGTCGAGTCCTGGTAAGAGGGCGCGGCTTGATAAGGACTGAACAAAGGCCTATGTTTACACGAAACCCTGAACGCACCAACGTTTTGGTTCAAGTTCAAACACTTGATATACATGAATAGATGCCATGAATGGATGCTACAGCAGTATCGACTCGTCGGACTGTGATAGCGGGTCTATTTGTATGGAGTTATACCTGCGAAATCTGCTGAATCTCTTTGTGATTGAGAAACGGATCCATACCCGTTAGAAACAATAGAGTAGTTAGCCTAGTGAAAAACGCCGTTAATCGTACGTCAAGTGCACCAATGTTAACACGACGACGGGCTACGTGGCAAACAACCGCCGTGTTTATGGATTTCGTTGGAAACTACAGTGACAAATATTTTAGAAATACAGAATCACGACTTCCGTTGCGAGACACGAATACCCCCAGCCGGCGAGTGTTACTAATGGTGCACCGAGCCAGACTCCACATCGATTGACGTGTAGCCTCCGTACACGTGGACCATAAAACATGGATAGTTTGATTGCCCAATATATACAAGTTTTAAGGTTTGGTTGGCCTGAATATGTTTTTTGCGGAAACCTCTGACGCCTGCGTTCACTGGGTAACCCAATGTTTGCTCCACAATCAGTGATGCAAGTGTGCGTAGTGTTCCGCTAAATAGATTTGTGTGTGCCCTGCTTCCATAAAATGCACGTTCACATTTTGTGCGTTCCCTGCTTCTATACTATGCACGACGGTAGCGGGCCCTATAGGAAGCTACCACGGGTCCCGAACCAAAGGGCCCCGTCGCAAAATCATGGGATACGCCGGAATCGGGGAGGGGGGGCTGCACTACGTCGCCCCGGATATGAGTTCACAGTCATATTAATTGAGAGAGAGGCAAAAAGGGGGGAGATAATAAATGCAATGAAAATAACAAACAAACAAACCGAAAAAATGGGATATCAGGCCGTTTCTTATGTTTTTGTTTTTAGGTTTATAAATGGACCCTTTTTGACCAAGGGCAAAAAAACATCATCTTATTGTTTTTTCAAACGACAAACTTTGACCACAAACAAATACGAACACCAGTTTGACTAGCCCATCTCGTCCATTCTGCGCCCCAGAATGAACGGAGTCAGTGGTTACAAACTGAGGCTTCAGATTTGAACCCTTGTATAGGTATATATGCATAGTATGTGTTTAGTATAACAGCCGTGTGTACGCGTATAATATTATACATCTACCCGGCATAGCAGTACAGCTGCTGTATATATGGACTGAAGAAGCGGTCGCGTACTACCCACACTCGCCCGCCCCTCAGTCAGGGACTCTCACTACGGCTTCAGGGAGGAACGATGAGGTGGATGTGAGCCATCCATCGTCTTGACGAGTTGTGCATGAACGAGCTCTCGCTGAGCAGCTTGTATCCTACCACTGCTGCAGCATCGTGCTGTGAGCGGGTGTTTTGTCCCTATACATAGCCGACACGATGCGCTCGACTCGCCAAGCACGCTCGGCATCTGGGTGCCGTCACCCTTCAGTTGGGGTCGAAAGAACTGCGCGCGCAGAAAAATAACGTGCTTGGCGATGTTGGGGTGGCTCGATGCTATGTTTTGCTTTGAACGAGTACGATCTGGGTGGCACCTGCTTTGTACGGTGGCACTACTGCTGCTGCTGTATACATATCTCATACCTGGTATTATACCGGTACAGGAATACTTGGCAGTACTTGGTTTATGTGTAGTCTCTAGTCTTTTGTGGTCTACGCCTCATACGACATAAATGAATGCGTTTTGTTGTCATACGCTTCCATAAGAAACTACACTGGCTACAAGACTTCAAAAATGAAGTCTCAAACAGACGCGTCAAAAGGGGTCCATTTATGAATCTAAAACAATTCCCATTAGAAACGGCCTCATGCTGTTTTTTGTGAAAGTTCTCGCAGCAGAACACATTCATTTATCATCTTTGAATGGATCTTACGGCCCTTCCAACATACAGTGTTTGTGTTATGTTTCTTTCGTACTTGTGTGTGTAATAGCCATCAATAGCTCTACGTACGGTTTCACGGCTTTACAGGCACGGATGTTTACTCTGAATATTTGTCGCGGCACGTATTATACATATGATACATGTGTATATGTGTGTATAGTACAGACACGTGCTACGATAGAGGTAGCACTTTTCGCTTTTCGGCTGAAACGCTTTCCAAATGGCGTGGCTTATTAACCCGAAATCGACGATATCTCATTCTTGTGTTGAAATGGTGCACGCGTCTACATGCTTATCCTAGATGTCGTCAGCTACTGTAGTCGTAGTGAACTTAACCCTTTTAGAACTGCAGTCCCGTTTTGGGGACACATTACTCAGAACTAGAGTGGTTTGTCCCCGTACGGTCGCCCCGGTGGGCTAGCAGGTAACCACGAAGCCTGTAAGCGTCAAGGAAGCGAGTTCGAGCCCCGCCGAGTGCATGCTCTTAGGCACTTTTTCTCGCCAAAAATATCTTGACTAGCAGAAAGCGCGAGAGCGTGAGTTAGCAAAAATCGATGAAAGTCGACGAGCGTTGGGAAGGCTGAACCCTATGCGCGATAAAAATCAAGGCAAGAACCGTAGTGGGGGAGGAGGGAGAAGATCTTACTTTGTGACCCCGGATCTGAGTTACGACTAGGGAGGGAGAGACGGAAGTGCGAAGATAATAAATGGGATGGACAAAAAAAACAAAAAAACAAAAATATAACGGGACTGCAGTTCTAAAAGGGTTAAGGAAGGGCCGTGTTGTGGCGTTGCAGAGCTGGTCACCCCGGTGATCTAGTGGTTAGCTCCAAACGTTACTACCGCTGGTACCCGAGATATAATGCCACCGTGATAAGATCGTGACCGAATTGGCAGAGCTACAGACGAACCAATTGCTGAGAGCGCCTTTGTAGGGTAAGCAGGCGCACGTAGACGCGAGTTCAAGAGGGAAGAAAGGGCTGAGGTGTTTCATCCATAATAATCATTGGAAAAAACCATGGTGGGCAGTGGGGATAATATCACACTATTATTGCGTGACCTCGGATCTGTGCAAATATAACACTATAAATACAATGCAGAAAGAAAATAAGGACAAATATCATACTGATGGGGTTACAAAAACAACAAAAAAAAAACAGCCAGTGTATGTAAGCGTGGACCGAGCTGCGTATCCTCTCTTCGGATTTGCTTTGAAACGTAAAGAACCGAGAGGTCCTAACCTTTTTCATTGACATCACACGCGACGAGTTCAGGCATCGTGCCGTCGTTGGGCTCCACCAATTTTACTTCCCTAGGAGCACATTCCACCATTATCCCGAAGAACAGCAGGAGTAAAGGCATATGATACTCTTGAGTGTCCCTCGTTCCACGCACGAAATGAAACCCTTGCCGAAAAAATTATCCCCGCTTTACGTTTGGTCGACAAAATCTTTATTCTCGTTTCCAGGCTTGGTCACGCTTCGTGAAGAGCACTTGGTGATCACTCGAAGTAGTGCTATATAGGGCAATGTATATAAGGAGCTGCCAGGTGCTAGCCAGCGTTGTTCTGTGGGAAGAATGGGTTGTGCCTGGCGTGTGAGGGGTGGTAAGTGAGCGGTGAGAAATTGTAGTGTCTCTATTTCTTATTTTTCTGGCTGTTCTGAACAGTTCACTCGGGTATACGCGTACGCATGTTAAACAGAAGCTTTGCCAAAAATCAATTCACAAGCACGTATTAACCGGAAAACTATGATATGATATCATGTATTACATATTTAACGTATGTCTGGAGACGGACAACCGTCCGGGAGCCAGTGTGTGAAGGACGCCCGTCAAACCATTCCATCCGTCTAGACGGATTGTCCACTATCCCCGTTAAACAAGACGTCTCATGTCATTTTGTGCAAGCAAACCCCTCTGAACTAACTTACCTGTAGAGTATGTTCTACTTGCTACCTTCCAGCATCAGAGCACTAGCACATCACAACAACACGAGGCCAACATAGACAGTCATCAGGGAATACATACCAAAATTTAAGAGTTTTCAATCCTTTTATGATCACGGAATGTTGTAAAAATCGGGGCATTGTTTATGCGTGTGTCTCCGCGGGTATTTACGGTCAAGCCACATCCGTCAAGGCCCTTTCCTTGACAGCGGTGAGGCGGTAAACGTGCCGTCTCTTGGCAGTTTTGATTGTATCCTGCAACAACGGTAGTAGCAGTAGGACTCATATAGGTCTACGCTACATTCATTAAGGGGCCCCTTCGGTGATGATGAAACAAGAGTACTTGAGTGTTGAAAAATATATATTCTTCATTTATTTTGCAGCAGCAATACTACTTCTGGTATAATAACACCATATCAGTACTCCCTACGGAAAACGGCATATCTCCGGTTCTAATGCTCAGATTATCGCCCGTCGATACGTTTTAGAGAGCCTAGATCATGGCCAACATTTGTGTCTCGGGAGGCCTATCAATCAGACGCCTTGTTCGTCACGAAACGTGCCTCTTACTCGAAAACGACTCGCCATACCCCTGGTACCCAAGACGAATTTGAAAAATGTCAGTTTCTCCGGCTGCTGATACTGTTTTAACTCAAATTTTCGACGAGGACACCGAGCACTAGTAGGGGAACGTACCTGGGACTCTAGTTCGACCGCCCGTAGCGTCCTACGTGGCCACAGAAGAGTGTAGATACCAAACAGGAGCTCCGAAACTATCAAAATCTTTGCTGCGGAGCACTTTGGTTTCGTGATGCAAACACAGCAATCCTTGCCCTCCCTTGCAGATACAAGGGTTCCAATACCTCCTAGAGACTATAACGAACAAGTTATACGTTTGACGGGCGAAGATCTGAGCATTAGAACCGGAGCTATGCCGTTTTCCGTAAGGAGTACTGATATGGTGTTATTATACCAGAAATAGTATTGCTGCTGTAAAAAAAACGGAAAATGTATATTTTTCATCACTCAAGTACTCTTGTTTCATGATGACCGAAGGGGCCTCTTAATGAAGAGAACGAAGAACCTCTTTTTTTCGGGGAGCTCAATACCTCACCCGAACGATCAACTTAACCCTTTTAGGACTGCTGTCCCTTTTTGGGGACAAACCGCTCTAATTCTAAGTAGTTTGTCCCCAAAACGGGACTCCAGTTCTATAAGGGCTAAAACACAAAACGAGAAGTGTGAAACCGGACACAAGATCCCAAAGATTACTTAAACACATTTACGCATATCACGACTACGTATTAATATTCATTTTTGTAAAACTGGTGGTCCAACTATGTATGTCCCGGTGATTCATAACCAAATACTATAGCTAGAGAGTCCTTGGTATGTATCCCTAATTGTATATCGTAGCATCGTAGCACGCCTCCCGAGGTGTCCAAACTGCATACAGATTAGGTACGTACGAATTTATACACATGCATATACGTATGCTGCATCCACTATTTTCTCGACTGTAGATATTACAGTTCGGAATATGCCGACCATTACATGATGAACGGGGATTTCTTGTTTATTCGACGAATTAAATACTTTTGGAGGTTCTGTGGCATACGTACTCGTAGCAGTATTGCGGATTGCAGTACTCGATTATATGAAACGTAATCGGTACGAGTAAAACAGAATTACGAGTGTTATCAAATGGCTTCTAGTTTGGGACGGCGGTGGGGAATTTCCCCTCAGAAAGCCACCTCGTTTTGGCGACGACCCAGACAAGAAAAGTACATTTATTTATGAAAGAGCAACCATAAGGTCGCGATGCGATGAGACACGCGTACCAATCAATGGGGTCACGAACTAAAAGCTGTTTATAATCAGTAATAATATCAGGCGCACGACACGCCCGGCACGAATTAGGTGTGCTTCGTGTGCTTGGAGGGCTCGTAAGCGGTAAGAAGTAGGGCTTTTTTTTTTAACATGTTTCCTGCCCACTCTTATCAGATGGCTTGGAATACATACCGGGACGCGTATATGTGTTCTGAAAACTAAATACTGGAAATTAATTGTTTGACCCCTCGTTACGTACTCTACGCACAAGGATATTCATCATGATGTGGACCCATCGTCAGGGAAGAACAGGGACACCTGTAGCAATGCCCCGTGAGAATACCCCCGATACCTTGGCAAGATAAAAGCCACAAGCGCCATTACACCGAGAACGTTTATGCATAATAAGAGCCGTCGGAAAAAATGAGGAAAATGTCGATAATATTGTATCGTGTCATATCATTGCTCACGGCGGACCCTCATAACACACAATTTCTGCCTGAAGTCGCTCGCGAGCCGCATGATATAGAGGTGACGAGTCATCCCACGGTAGGGGTGCAGCATAATTTTCTGAGCTCCTCACATGAGGAGCTTAATCTCTCACCCGAAACATGACTTCGGAAACATTCGTTCGCGCAATCCGACCAAACCTTCCAATGCGGTAGTCCAAAAACATACTAACCAGTAAAATAATTATAGTATCCGGTGGTTACTCACGTGAGGAGCACAATCGGTCAAAAAATATTGAGCCTAAAAGTGGTACCCCTACCGTGGGGTTACTCTGACAGCATAACGCGGAGCAGTGTACCCGTCAAGTGGTATCCACAGAGCGTGTGCAACACAAGACACGAGGGTCAAAAGTTTGGCGACATATAAAAGTGCGAGGGCTTTGCTTGGGAGATTAATCTCCGCACTGTAATATAATCGTACGTGGGACGAGGGACACAGGAAGTAATTGCCACGAACATACGGCTGTTTGTCGCAATAATAATGGTGAACTGCGCTCTGAACGGCCTACGTTTGGTCGATCCTGGCGACGGTGTAACGCCTGACTTCACCACGTGTTGTGCGAGTGAACAAGGTGAGCACCATATTTTATGATCGTCAGTGTGTAGTTCGAAGTGCGCAGCTTGCTTGTGTCGTTGACATCAAATGAGGTAAACACGGCCGGCAAGTGGAACGGGATGAATACTCAATTCCCACCTCGTTGCACTGCAACTCGTCGTCACTGACCTTAGTTGATCTAGTTTACTGCTAAGGTTGGCTGTCGGCATCCCAAAGATGTGTGTACACCAGGGTATCAATTAGGTGTTGCGTTGATGCGCTGGCGCAACATTTAGCCAAAATAATCGTTTCGCGCAAAAGTCGCCGCGAGGCTGGTTGCGCGCAGTGCAACAGGCGTGTTTGGGCGCGCAACAATTTGTCCGCAGGCGAAAAAGTTCGATGCGCGTTGTTTCCTCGCCGGAGGCGAGAAAACGTTTTTGGGGCATTTTATTCTGGATAAACACTCTGTAGTCGTGATTTAGCATATTTTAGGCCCCTTGTCTTATTCGCCGTAGCCGAAGACAAAAAATAGGCACCTTTTGCTATTTCCCGTAGCCATAAACAAATAAAAAGGCTTTATACTTAGTTTTGAGGCGTATATTGGCGCATGTATCGATTTTTTTCCACCTCCGGTGGTCCTCCGGGAGAACTCCGGGGGCACTGCGGGAGCCGTCAGAGGAACGTCCCGGGGGGCCGTCCGGTGACCCCTGCGGGGGGCTTGAGCGCCTACGGCGCGCAACACGGGCCGCAGGCGTGTTGCGCTGCGTGCAACAGAGGCCGAACCACTTGTTAATGCGCTGATGTACGCCTATATATTTATATACACCGGACAGGGGACCCGGCAAGAAAGAGGGAAACTGGCCAAGGCTAGGTTTCTGCATTGTGAGAGGGTGCTTTCTACACTCACTTCTACACAACGACTGCCGAATTTATTATTTTTCTTTAATTATTGTCGGCCTGGCTTCCTCGATATCCTTTTCCTTGCTAGTCACCCTGTACTGTATGTATTTACATGTGATCCGGGCTACGACACAGGTAGAGAAGGTCCCGCCCACGGTGAACACGTAGACTAGTGAAGGCCTAGACGCTTTGTGCAAACCTAGTTCGAGCGCGTTTTCGCATGCCAGGTGTCCGTATCCAACACGAAGTATGATTCGCGGTTGATAAATATAGAGTAGAATGCATCGAAAAAATGCAAATGGCAGTTTACTCATCTTGTACCCCTCTATCACCGAGGCGCTACAACACCTTGTATCTGGCAGGGCTCGGGCCCTCGAGAACCGAAAACGGTTTGTTGGACAATTTTACAGGGTTCTTTACGGTGCGGTTTTACATATGGGTTCGATGCGGTTCGGTGCGGTTTGAACCGTACCGTAGGATTTTTGCCCTTTCGAAAACCGCACCGCATCACACCGTAGGTTTTGCGATATCGTAAAACCGCACTGGACCGAAAACAATATATCTGAACCGCGCCGTAGGGTTCACGAGATCTGAAAACCGTACCGAACCGCACCGTAGCATTCCCGATTTCTGAAAACCGCACCGAACCGCACCGTGGGAAATATCACAGCACCGACCCGCACCGTATGATTCTAAATATCTGAAAACCGCAATGAACCGCACCGTAAGATTCCCGGTTTCTAAAAAAGCTCACCGAAACGCACCGTAGGATATATATCAGCGCCGAACCGCATTGTAGGATTTTAAATTTCTGAAAACCGCACCGAACCGCACCGCAACATTCCCGAATTCTGATAACCGCACCGAACCGCACCGCACGAATGCCGTAGAAACCGCACCGCACCATGTGCATCAATATGCGGTGCCAAAAACCGTTAGATTATATATTTACCGGTGCGGTTAACTTGAAACCGTATACAAACCACGGTTCCATCGACCGTGGAACGGTGCTATAGAGTCACGGTTTTGCCCGGTTCATGGCGGTTTATGCTCGGTTTCGTGGCTGAAGTGCTCCCGCTAGCTTGGTTGATCCTATGGTATTTGATTATGATGTTTCATTTTCAATCGAAAAATGAAAAAAAAGTTAAATTATACGTGGTACATTTATATTTTTATAAATTCGAAGTATAGGTCGTATACGTATTTCATATTTATTTTTCAATTATAGTTTTTTCGTCAGCTGATCCTGATCTATATATTTATTAAAGGGCAATGGTCATTTGGGGGTATACCCCCTGGTTTTACGGCCATTTGGGGGTAGGGTCAACTTGCGCCCGCGGAAAGGGCTCCCGCGGGCCCAAACAGGCCTCAAACGCCATTCCGAAGGCCTGGCGAGATGCCCGAAGCCCGCGCCAAGCACGCACATGTTTTTTTTTTTTTTTTCAGGCACGTCTTTGGGCCTTACAGGGCGGCGGCGCACGAGGGAGCAGACTAAGCCCCCCGTTTGACCACATCTCGGGGGGGGGTAACCCCTCGTACCTACTAAATTTATCTACTCCCCCCGATTGACCACTTTTTTCACCCCGTTCGACCGAAACCATACCCCCATTTGACCATCTGCGACAGCCTCAAAAGCGACTACAGCAGTACGTATCCATGTCACCGCCGAACAGACCGAATAGACCACGGGGCGGAACATCCAGAACTCGCGAATAGTCTGGATCGTTTGCCCCCCAAAATATCGGCGGAACAACATAAAAATCAAATCTTCATACGCGACATGAAGATATCGGCTATTCTCAGAAAATGTAGGCCCTTGTGATGGCAAAAGGAAGTGGTGTGAGAAGCAGGACACATACGGGTACGAGATGCTCGGTTGATCTCAGGAGGTCGTGGGTTGCTGGGTGTTTCGTGCTGGGTGCGTGGTGCTTCGTTGCTGGGTGCTGTGCGTCATGGATGCTCGGTGCTTGGTTTTGTCGGACGGGAGGGGTCTTTGGGACACGAACAACATCAGGCGCAACGTTCGTTCGTTAGTGTTATTGAGAGGTGCTCTCCTCCCGTCCCCCATCGTATCCATCCCCCGAGATCGCTTGCAACGGAGCACACGATATGTTAACCTATGTTATACTACTCGTACTATACTACTTCTACTACTGCTACGGCTACTACTACTACTACTACTACTACTATACCACCACTACTACTACTACTACTACTACTACTACTACTACTATACCACCACTACTACTACTACTACTATTACTATGAATACTACTTCTACTACTGATCGAGATTGACGAGTACCGGAGCCGCTTGCCGCCTTGGGTTCCTCTGTTTTCTGTAGCCTCTATTTTGCGGTATCTGTTAGTTTCGCCCCTCTTCCCCTTTCCCTTTCGTTCGTGTTGACCCCTCATCCTGTTTGTCCTTCCAACGGGTTGGGGGTCGAGGGACTTCCTTGCTTTTTTCGCGTCGCAACGAACCTGGTTACAAACGTACCGGTGCGTGGTACGTTTCAGCAGTGATTTGTTTGAACTACGGTAATTACGGGTAACATAGGCAACTTGTAACATTACGGGTAACCACGAAGAAACGGCAGCTACGATTACTCGTAACAAACTCCGTAGCAGTGGTAGAAGTAGTATAGTACGAGTAGTATAACATAGGTTAACATATCGTGTGCTCCGTCGCAAGCGGTCTCGGGGGATGGATACGATGGGGGACGGGAGGAGAGCACCTCTCAATAACACTAACGAACGAACGTTGCGCCTGATGTTGTTCGTGTCCCAAAGACCCCTCCCGTCCGACAAAACCAAGCACCGAGCATCCATGACGCACAGCACCCAGCAACGAAGCACCACGCACCCAGCACGAAACACCCAGCAACCCACGACCCCCTGAGATCAACCGAGCATCTCGTACCCGTATGTGTCCTGCTTCTCACACCACTTCCTTTTGCCATCACAAAGGCCTACATTTTCTGAGAAGAGCCGATATCTTCATGTCGCGTATGAAGATTTGATTTTTATGTTGTTCCGCCGATATTTTGGGGGGCAAACGATCCAGACTATTTGCGAGTTCTGGATGTTCCGCCCCGTGGTCTATTCGGTCTGTTCGGCGGTGACATGGATACGTACTGCTGTAGTCGCTTTTGAGGCTGTCGCAGATGGTCAAACTGGGGTATGGTTTCGGTCGAGCGGGGTGAAAAAAGTGGTCAATCGGGGGGAGTAGATAAATTTAGTAGGTACGAGGGGTTATCCCCCCCCGAGATGTGGTCAAACGGGGGGCTTAGTCTGCTCCCTCGTGCGCCGCCGCCCTGTAAGGCCCAAAGACGTGCCTGAAAAAAAACAAAACATGTGCGTGCTTGGCGCGGGCTTCGGGCATCTCGCCAGGCCTTCGGAATGGCGTTTGAGGCCTGTTTGGGCCCGCGGGAGCCCTTTCCGCGGGCGCAAGTTGACCCTACCCCCAAATGGCCGTAAAACCAGGGGGTATACCCCCAAATGACCATTGCTCTTTATTAAACGTATCGTTTGGATGTTTGTGTCACCCCGTGACAATCATTATCTTTTATTGTTCCTTTTGACATCTGACAATGTACGGCTCTTCTTATTTTAATCATATCATTCACATACACCATCCCTGAATACCGTGAAAATAAAAAACAAAATACAAAAAATATATATTAAAACTGCTGAATAATAGGAAATAAATACGGAATTTTTCCGGAACAACAATGAAATTGGAAATTGGATATCGGTGAAACCTGATTAGCACAAAACTACGAGTACGGAAAATACGAAAACGCACAAATCCACAACAAGTGCACATATACACAATGCGCTAAAACGCAGGGAACACGGAAATGCGTGGCAAACCGTGCACGCCACCAAAAGCTGCTTTGCCACACATCGCCACACCCTACTGCCAATATCACCACACCGGGGCGTGAAAAGCTACTACCGGTACGAAACTTGCGGATGCGCAGCCTTCCCCAGCCGACGAGATGCAAGCTATATGCACCTCCTGTCCACAGCCCGCAGGCGGTGCCCCGGTGCCCGCAGCCCGTGTTGCGCAGTCCGCAGCTGGTCAGTAATCGGCCGAAGGTGCAGCTTTGGCGCCCCACCCTCTGCAGTAGGTGCTACGCTCGGGCCTGCACTATCGGAAGCCGCCGCGACATGCTCTCCTCCGGCCGCGGCGGCGCTATTAGTCGGCACAAGTCGTCGTAAATGGTCGACGTTGCGGAGGGAAAGCCTCCCCCGTGTGCCAGTTGTTGCTCTCTTCACTTTGCGTAGAAAGTTAACAATAATATGCACCTTGCACGAAAACCGTACGAAACCGGGGTTTTGTACGGTTAATTCATACGCTACCTGTAGCGATCTCAGTAGTGCAGTTGTGCCCCGAGAAAAGCGACAAAAACCGAAACGAAACAGGGGTTTTAAACGGTTTATTCATACGGTGCGCACTGGAGAAACAGCGGTAATGAACCGTTTTCCCTAGGGCGATTGGAACCGCACCGTAGCAAAAACCGTTCAACCAGGAACCGCACCGGATCGCACCGGAAAATGTATCACAGCACCGAACCGCACCGTAGGATTTACTAAACAAAAAACTGCACCGAACGGCACCGTTGGATTCCCGATTTCTGAAAACCGCACCGAACCGCACCGTAAGATGCACAACAAACCGTACCGCACCGTTGCACTTACGATTTCTGAAAAAAACACCGAACCGCCCCGTAGGATTCCTGATTTCTGAAGACGGCACCGAACCGCACCGTATGATGCATAAAGAAAACTAACCTCACCGTTGCATTTACGATTTCGGAACACCGCACCAGACCGCACCGTAGGATTCCTGATTTCGGAAAACCGCACCGAACCGCACTGTAGGATGCATGAAAAAACTGAACCGCACCGTACGATTTAGCATATCGGACAACCGTACTAAACCGCACCGTAATATTTCCACTTCCTTAAATCCGTACCGAACCGGAACGTAGGATTCTCCAAAAACAAAACCGCACCGTGCATGGACGGTTAACCGTAAAGAACCCTGCAATTTTAGCGGTCAAGGGACTGAACTTCCCGCTTGTGATTCGAGGCAGCATGTGAAAGGTTCATGACTCAGAGTAGTCTTTATAATGTGTGTTCGGTGTAGGTGACCAGATACTATCGGGACTGGTGGGACTGTAGAGGCGCGGGATCATGTTTCCTATTGCTAGTAGATTGCCTGAGCTAGTGCAACTGGTTTTTGTAGTCTACAATTAATCGCGGCGTCTGTGTGGGGTGGGTTACAATGTTGCCGCCAGTATGAGTTGCCCAAACACTCAGTACTGACCACGCCACAATCCCGCCGCATGGTTCTTCCGCCGAAATCATTATAACGCTCAACCGGAGATTCGCATTTCATGCAAAAACGAAACATGGCCCACGTCGATGAAAGAAGAAATATGATCATCAGCAATATATTCGGCACGATATTTCGACTGCGGGACAATAACCAGCGATAATCAGTTCAGTGGCCCCTTAGGGGGCAAAATATATGACCACTCGAAGGTTTCGGGGAACTAAACCCTCTATATTTGGTTTCCGTTTCACTACGTGTTCTGGTAAGAGGTTCCACTTTCCATGACGCCCTACCTAAACGGATACTTCTCCAGTTCTATTGCGACAACTTTGTTCCTCTGGGCAGGTAGAAGTTAGACGCCCGATCGATCCAAGGATTTTCTTCATCTAGAAATTGTTCATGTCGTTATTAACGGAATAGAAAAATGGCAGTTATTCAGGCTTTTCGTACTGGATATACTCCATGTCTCATCGACGAAACCCATAAGACCAATACATGAACCTTCAAACTGTAGTTCTCCGGGTAGGGAGACCGTAGTGTCGTACGCGGCCGCAGCAGAGCATATATACCTTACAAAAACCCAGACTGATAAAAATCCTTGCCGCTGAGTAATCTTGTTTTGTGATGCAAGCACAACAATGTATTTCCTCCCTTGCGGCTATGAGATCGCCCAAACCTCCCAGAGAGCGTAACGACTACACTACACGTTGTTGGTCGGGAGATAGTGCACGGCCCAGTAATGGAGCAATGCCGTGTTCGTTGAAGAGTCATGATATGTCGGTAATGTGCCAGAAATGGTAGTACTGCTGCTGCTCCAACACAAAAAGTACACTTTCAAAAGACCCACATAATATTTTTTGGTTCTTGACCGATGAAATCGCTTTACGTATCTCATAATCCCGGCGAAAAACAAAAAACCCGAAACACTCCCCTCGTTGACGGGTCGACCGGGGGCCACAAAACACATGCGATAATTTAAGGATTTTGTTGTTTTAAATGACGTGAAGTTTTGTTTTGGCTGTCGGGCTGAAGAAAAGCGAACAGCAGTATGTTGCCTCGTAGTTACCCAGTTTCATTGGTACAGTAAACGTTTTGGCGATAAACGCGACTTGTCATTGGAGATGCGCAGGTAATTTGTTTCTAAAACATGCACGAACCGCTTTGCGCACATGTCGGGGTCGCAGGGACCGGCTCATCCAGTAAAACAAATGGCAAATAAATGTAACACTCTCACGGAAACGCCTGACTGTTGCTGACCTGCACGAGGCACGGTATTACTCGAGAAACATTGCTTTCAGTGGTCTCGTAATCACGTGGCCTACTGCATATCTATTGTGTGTTGCTGTTTTCAAGCTATCATGTACCGTACATGCTTCGTATATGTTTTGGTTTCGCTGTATTATCCGCCACGATATAGTCTGTTACCCTGCGCAACGAAGTTACTTCCGTTCTTATTTCGGGAGAGGTACAAAATCACTTACCTGTTTGCATTAAACGTGGTATTAAACCATCCTAACCGCCCACTAAACATTAGTAGATTATAACACCGCTCTTCGGACTGTGTGGTTGCAGTCGAGAACTGTTATCGTGCGTTGCTTTCTTTCTGCAACGTGGGCTGCTCAAACTCACCGAGGCTGCCTTTCGAGTTGTTCGCTTGCTAGGTAATACTCAAGCCGTTATTCACTCAAAGCTACAGATGCTGCCATTATGTTGTTAGTCAACATATTTTGTGTAGTGCGTTGTCAACTGCTACTGCTGCCCATGGTGGCTTCGTTGAATGCCACCTGTGCAAACCCGTGTTTCACTATCCCTCCGTTTGCTGAAGCGGACGACGTAGGCTACGATAGAGGGGCCTAGTGTTGTTTCTTAGGGTGGTCACTTGAGGAGCTCGATACCTCGCCGAAAAGTAGGTTTTGGACGAAATTGAAAGTACTACCCGATGAACAACCCCATGACCTGAGTCTATCATTCAAAATATTTCAACACAAAACGGAAAGACCGACGGTTTTGGGCTAGAGAGACCGATCGTTCAGAAAACGTTTCTGCCAAAAAGCGGTACTTTTATTGTGGCAGGGGTCGGACCAGGTTGCACGTACTTGCATCAAGCGTACTGTCTCCAGTATTTTCGATCAATATAGGGTGGCCGTGGTGTAGTAGGGTTGGTTCCTTGCTGCTCGGTGCTTTTGTTCGGGCCGGGTGTCTCTGTCTAGGTTTTTCAAGTGTCAAATGCACACAGCCACATACGAGGCAGCTTGCTTGATCTGAATCGAATCCGAGATTCTGGAGAAGACAACTAAGCGAATCGACGAATAGTAACAGAGGTATTCAAAAATTGAACGGGACAATGATAATTTCGATTGTTACAATGAATGCATCTATGCGTGAAGTCCACTCGGGCACTGCCTCATGACTTGGATGACACATTTTACGATAGAGGTGCACCGTGGGATTTTTTAGTTGCTCGCTTAAAGAGGGCCATACCTCACCGAAAAAATAATTTTGGAGGAACATAAAAGCGCTTTCGGATAAGAAATACCATGGCCGAAGTATAGCCTGAAACATATTTCGTCATAAAAATGAAATTCCGACGAATTTGGGTTGAAGAGCCCGATCGTTCAGAAAACGATTCAGACAAAAAATGCTACCTCTACGGTAGCGCGCGTCTGGTACATAGCATTTGCTGATCACGTATAATTATATCAGCGATGTGAATGCAATTGCAGCATCCACGATTTACGGCGGTTGCACGCGTCGCGAAATTTTCCGAATAGAGCCACCATAGAGTCGATATATGTATTTTCCCGCTAACCTAACCGTGTCTGTTGATATCCACCATGACTAGTAGGTGGGTTTCAAGCCCATCCGGTTTCGTGTTTACCTTTTTTTCAACCCACTAATCAGCGTAGGCTGTGCTGGTCTTGGTTTGAGATATTGGTGCTAGCATGTCTGAAATCGCACAAAAACTTGCTGACGCGTGCTAAAATAAAGGTGGCACATCTTAGCTGAAATTATTTCTGAATGACGGGGCTCCTTGACCCAAAATCGTCGATTTTTGTTTTTGTTTGTCGAAATATTTCATCGGGTAGCATTTTTGTTTTTGTCCAAAAACCTGTTTTCGGTTAAGGTATAGAGCGCCTTAATTAAGTGTTTGCTCTCAGAAAACGTATAGTGCACCTCTACCGTAGCATGCGTCGGCTGTATCCCTGTTAGGGAGCACTTTTGCCACACGATGTCGAGGCATGTTGCTTGACCACAGAGGTGGAGCGAACGGTACCCCGCATACAAACGACGTGAAAGGCGTGAATTGGAAAAATTGCGATGATCGAGTCCAATGGGACCTACTGCTTTGCTCGTCTTCCGACGCACACTAGTGACTGATGTCGGACGTTGCTGTTTTACACGACGAGGGGAGGTGGGCTCAACATTGTTGAACAACGAAACCGATGTGTATGCTCTGATTTTGATGCATGCCCTCGAACGAAGCCACTCATTCGCAAATACCATTTTGAAAGTATTCTACAGCAAACACCGCGAGGCACCTACGCCACCTGTTACGATACGATCGAAACTTATGCATGTTTTGCACGCATGCATCTGAACGTTTTCGAATTTGTTTCTGGCGCGCTGTTTTCGTTTATAGGGGACACGCGCTGCCTTGATGCCGTCGCCATCGCGCTTGGACAAGCTGAAGGGGTGAAATGGTACGTGAGCACTATGGAGCTACAGCGAGCTTGCTTCGCAGTTTGCCGTATGTGCAGAGAGCGGCGTCTGCTGTCTGTTGTCGTCGACGAACGCATGCCACTTAGTCTGTGGGATGACGGTCTTTCATCGGAAGACTCGCATACGGACCCAAGTAGAAGACTACCACCCCTGCAAGCTGGAGGCGTGACGTGGAACATACCCACCAATGCTTTATCCTCGGTACTTTTTGAGTCGTATTTGCTGTCAGGGGTGAAATCCATTGAATTGGACATTTTCCACCCCTCGCTTGTTGCCCCGAGTGCTAGAGGTGGGGGACAGTCACCTCAACTAGGTTTGCGGCAGCCGCTCAACTGTCAAACAGCTTCACCAAGGAGCTGGTTCAAGGCGTCACGACGTCAGCGTACGCATGTACTTGGCGGTGCCCGTGTTAGGTCTTCGGGTAACAAAGCAGGGAATGATAGCAACAATAGTTCACAGGACATGGTCGTTCCCTTTTCGTGGCCCGCAACAGTTCAGAAACTGACACTTCGCGGCTCGGGAAGTCGTGGGGATAGACTGATCAAATCGATTGTTCTGCCTGTTGGTTTGCTTGAATTGGGGCTCACGGCATCCTTCGACCGTGACATCAGCGCTGTGGACTGGCCCGACTCATTGGTAAAACTCGTGGTTAGAGGTTCGTTCAACCAGCCAGTTAATGGCTTTGTGTGGCCCTCTTCTTTGCTAGAATTGACGTTCGGGCCGAAATTCAACCAATCGGTTACGGACACTGTCTTCCCCCCCTCTTTGCAGACATTGACGTTTGGGAATAGCTTTGATCAACCAATTTCGAAAGAACTAATCTTCGGATCAAGATTAGACCAATACGTGACCGGTGCCGTGTTGCCCCCAGCTTTGCAGAAATTGACGTTCGGAGATAGGTTTAACAAACCTATCTCAAATGTGATTTTTTCTGCCTCTCTGCTGCAGCTGTTCTTCGGTGTAAACTTCAACCTGCCCATCGACACAGTGTTGTGGCCTCTTGCTCTGGAAATAATCATATTTGGGAAAACGTTTAATCAACCAATCGAAGCAGTCAAGTGGCCTGCTTCTTTAAAGGAAATTAGGCTGGGGACTAACTTTAACCAGCCAGTGGCCGGCGTCGTATGGCCGTTAGCCATGGCGCGGTTGAAGTTTGGATCCAAGTTTAAGCATTCAATCGATGGGACGACACTGCCCAGTTCAATGCAGAAGCTCCACTTCGGGTATTCGTTCAATCAGCTGATAGGTAGCGGGGTGCTTCCGGCAAGCTTGCGCACACTAGATTTCGGGAATATGTTCAACCAACCTATCGACGCGGACGGTCTGCTACCAACCGGACTACTGGAGCTCAACTTTGGGCGTAGGTTCAACCAACCCATCGAGGGCGTAATCTGGCCTGCGTCGTTGCTGTCCCTTTCATTCGCCGACCATTTCAACCAGCCAGTGCATGGAGCAAAGTGGCCGGATTCCTTGCGACAGTTGTTATTTGGGTGTGGATTTAACCAACCCGTAAGGGACGTCGTGTGGCCCCACAGCCTTCGTTTGCTTGAATTTGACGGAAATTTCAACCAGCCTATTGTAGGCGTTACTTGGCCGTTATCTCTTGAAGTACTACGGTTCGGGTACCACTTCAACCAAGATGTCAGTAGAGTGGTATGGCCCTGTTGTATACAAAAACTGGAATTGGGGAACATGTTCACTCAACGGGTTGACTCGGGTTTGTTGCCTCATTCCGTGACGCCAGTTGTCGTTTTGACTAAGTACTTCAACCGGAAAAAAGTACAATCGGACTGGTGAAATATGGTAGGTAGACAACAACCTTCTCCTGTGATGCCTACACCCCTGCACGTGTGGGTGACACTTCTGGTGAACGAAAAAGGGGAGACATTCCGATATTGTTACGCTCTTCCCGCTTGGCAGCGAGGTATTAGTGCGAAACGAGTCGTAATAGTGGAAGAGTCGTGTAGGGTGTCCATGCTTGCCCTAATTTCCGCTTGCTTTAGGTTGGGCTTATGCCATTGTATCAGGGTTTTTTTGTTGTGGTATGCGTTTGCCCGACACGGGTTCCGGATATAAGGATTCCGATGGAGAATGGGATTGTATTACTAATGTGTGGCGAGGAATTTATTATATGAAAGGATATGATATGATAATTGGATACGTCGTGAATAGTGCTGGGACAGTCGACGATCATACTGATACGACCCGAGGTTTAGTTATTAATGCTACTAACTATCTATGTATGAGTGGCGCAGCCGGTAAAAAACTTTGTGCGGCTTACTTCTTGTGTGGTTTGTGTGGTGGGTCTCTGAAAACACGCGGGTGTGTGTTTCATATTTTATGTATTTTATATGTTCTCGTTTACAGCATCTTGATAGCCCACGTGGTTGATTAGGACACCCCTGATAATGTTGCAATCATTCGCGGAACGCAAACATATTGTTACAATGATGGATGCAGAGCATGCGCTGAATGCCGCCAACACGAGCAGGGGTTCATGAAGGAGACATGCGGCCCTTTTCCGTGTTCGGTCTTGTCGAGAAGACAGCACGACGATTTGGCCTTAGATACGGAGACATTATGGAAGTGAACACTCTTCGTAGTGCTGTTATGCTATACTACAGCAATTTGGAGGCGTCCGTATATCAGCAGCACGAGCCTTTTTAGTAGGAGCTTAGGGATGCCGAGGCTAGAGTAGTGGAGCTTGGTTACGCTGAAGGTACGCCTACAGTCTAGAAGCCGAGCAGCAGCTAAAGTGGCGCGAGGGTGGGGGTGTGTCGACACAGTTGCAGCAATGGGACGCTGACGATGTGGGAGGGGATGATCGCAAGCAGGATTGGGCTACAATGGAACATTCGCACACCCATTCGACATAGGCACACGAGATTGGCCTGATGCGGCTGGGGGGGATCACGTGCCGGATGGCGAGAGGTGAAACACCAGGAGAAGGGGACTACCAACAGCAGCGGCTAGGGGGCACCAACTTTCCCATTTTATCATGGGAAGCGGGCATGTTGCAGTTTCCAGTGTGGCCAATGTTTTTGGTTGGTTGAGTTGATAGTTTTATTTTTAATGCTTCCCCGTGTTTTGCCTGGTATGTGTAGGCGTGAGGTGTACTGTAGTACTTTATAAAAATACAAGGTATATATGTTTTATACAATGGACAACTACGGCGCCTTTGCGTTTGTTTGGCATACTGGAGGCGGGGGTTGTGATGCCATGATTGCATAGGCAAAGTGTACCGCCGCGTGCAACCAGTATACGATGGGCGGATGCAAGGAACAGTGCACTCAACTTCGTACGGACGAATGTGAACTGATATGGCGTACTATGTTTGATGGAAGACCATTTTAACGTGGATTAGGTTATCCGTACCTCTGCGTGTGTCGTAGGCGCATGTATCCAATACGCTTTCGTGGCACGTATTTGGGTCGTTCACCCCCTTCCGTTTCGTTTGCGCCGCAGGATATTTTATTCCGGACAATCGACAACAAGACGCCCAGTGCCCGGCGAAATTGCTACGGACCCTACCGGGCTGTCCCAAACCTACGTGAACATCGCGAATATTCTCGTGATGTTACGTCATGCATGCTCCATCGCCGCTAAAGTCACCCCCCACCAGGCTGGACTATCCCGCCACCTGAACTGTAACCGCAAGTCCACGAGGATGTTCCCTGCCCGCACTTAGCCGAAGGCCGCCGCCCGCCGCCCCGTCGGAGCCCACCGGGATATGTTAGAACGTGTGTTTGTGATACGTGCTTTGAAACAAAAATTGTTTTGTATGACCCAATTTAACCCGTAGACCAAGTACGGACGCGTGCTACGGTAGAGGTAGCACTTTTTGGGTGAATCGTTTTCTGAACGATCGGGATCCTTAACCTAAATTCGTCGGACCTTCAGTTTTGTGACGAATAATGCTTCAGAGTATACTTCGGTCATGAGGTTTCTCATCCGGCAGCACTTTTATTTTCCTCCAAAATCATTTTTTCGGTGAGGTATGACGCTCCTTCAGTGAGGAGCTCAGAAAAAACATGGTGCACCTCTATCGTAGCATGTATCTACGCTCTGCACGACCTCGTGTATAATTTCAGCAACACGCTGGAATTTCATCCCAAATGGTTGTCTAACTTACCGACAGTCATCAAGGAGGCAGTTATATAGTGCTCCCATTGCCGTCTCTGAAAGTCGCCACACTAAAAATACAATACATTTTATGAAGTTCTCATCCATATGCAAGTCCGCCTCATAACATGTTGATAGTAGGATGGAGCTCACCCTTCATGATACCCGCTGATCACCTCAGGGCGCTCCGTGCTTAACGCTAGCAATGTCTACCTGGTCGGTTATCACCCGACATGCGCGGTTTCGGCCTTGTAGGGGGGGGGGGGGGGTGGGGGGCGAAGAATTATGGCAATACGACTACGGCCATGCATGATTATCGAGTTCACCCGTTTCCCGTCCATGAGCTCGAAAGGTACGTCATGGACTATTCTTATCTGTTCGCGCTTCTCTACAAATCGTACTGGTGACACCCGGAATACGGGCATCCGCCCGGTCTTTCCTTTCCGAATAATGATTCGTTGACCACGCATACCGTCCGCTACCGCCCTCTCCCACACCGCCTCGTCAAATGTATTTACGCTTGAATGGGTTTTGTGTCCGAGCTCTTTCGCGAAGTCCGCAACTGGACACAAGTCCACTGAGACCCCTACCGGAGCTATGTGTATAAATGATCGATTTCGAGAAACTTGGTATTGTCCCCAATGAACGCTTCCACACGCTCCGGGTTCATGCGAGGTGCTGTCAACGACTCACTCCACCATCAGCATTCCTGTTGTACAGCTTCCCTCCGTCCGACACCCCCTCCCATCCCCCTCCATCACTCGCAATGTAATCGCCCTCGCGATCGTGGTCAGAGCCCGAAAAAACAATTTCGACATTCGACGATTGCTACGTTAGAAGTGCGCCTTGTTATTTCTGAGCTCCTTACTTAAGGAGCGTCATAACTCACCGAAAAAAGGATTTTGGAGGAAAATGAAGTGCTGCCGGATGAGAAATGTCTTGACCGAAGTATGCTTGAAACATTATTTGACACATAACGGAAAGCCCGACGAATTTGGGTTAAGGAGCCCGATCGTTCAGAAACCGATTCAGCCGAAAATTGCTACCTCTACCGTAGCACGCCTCATTCGCCGATGTTGTCGTCACTTTGCCGGAAATCTCCTGCTCTACACGCCAAAACGTTTCCTCGTCTATGCGTCGGTCGGATATCGCACCTTTGTCTGACACAGCCATCGACCTTGGAGTCGTTCCCTCCTCTTTGACGCAGAGCCCAGCCTGAATTTCCCGCCGCTGTCCTCGCTGTGGCCGCCTCGAAGCACGTGTTATCATTGCTTCGCCGGCCCGCTACTCCGCTACCCCCCTTCTCCGTCTTCATTCCGCTTCCCACTCCCGCCCCACCCCACCCAACCCCACCCCACCCAACCGCACCCCACCCAAACCCACCCCACCCTTGCGCTCACGTGACGCGATTGTGTCCTCCGGCAAGACGTCGCCTTGCGCTGTTGAAACGCTCCCGGGGTGCCCGTACCTCCACGCCTCCACGACATACTATATTTACGATGGTGCAGGCACGAGCCGTATTGGGTTTAGGGTCATTCTTATCGAGAAGCTTTTTCCCATAATTTCCAATATTGTTTTCCAAACAAAATAGAAAATGTTGGAAATATTGGAAATAATAGAAATAATGGAAATTCTTCAGAGGGAAAAATGTTTGGAAGGCTTCACGTTCCAAACAATGGACGAAAATAAAATGCAAAAATGAAAATCTAGAAAATTGCGCGAAAAAAACATGGAATTGTTTGGCTGCTATAAGAAAGATCCTTAGGGACCGTCATATACCCCCCCCCCCCCTTTGCCACCCCTCGCCTCAAACGGAATGCGTGGTCAATGGTCAAATGACTCAAGCAAAAAACAAACGAGTACGCCCCTCTTCTCGACCCCCCTACACTTATGGTCTATACCCCCCCCCTCCTTTTCTACCCCCTAGTCCACTTGCATCCGTATCTCCGGTTTCCGCTGTTCAGCCCAAGTAGGTGGGAGCCGTCATGATCCACCGCGGAACCAGGGTCCTTGGTGGCCACACCACTTGGTCCGGGACACGAGATTTCCGATTATAGTTTCAGCTGATGCCCCTGCGTGAACGCCTCCTGCACCCACTTCCCGAGTGACCTAGTTGAACACTGAACATATTACCTGAAACTGTGTGGATGCCACCACCTGCACGTTCTGCGCATAAAACGCTCTCACTCCTTCCGCTACGGCACTGAACGGCTCAACAATCTCGCTTGTCCGATGCAACCATTTCCGCCTGGATTCGTTTTTTCTGTCTACAACGAAATGCATGACATGCGTAAGCAACAGAAACAGGGCCTTCATATTATGGTCTAGAGGTGCCTGCAGGTCGTCTTCAGCAAAGACAAACGTTTACCGCTGCGAGACGTTGTGGACATCGACCCGGCTGAGTGACGCTACCTGTCACGCCCCGCCCACTGCGTCTCCGAACTTGACCGTGCAGTGCTCATGGTTTCCACCATTGCAAAGCGTGATTTTCCCCCATGCCTTATCTGCGTTGCCAAGACCATTACCGTGTACCCGCTTTTCCGCCATAGCGTCTCCGCCAGGAAATTCTTGATATACCCATTTGCCCGCCGCCCCTAGCCCCCTCCCCCCTAACTCCCCTCTCCCTCGCTCAACCCCGGACAAAATTACGTTTTACTCTTCTTGCATCCTCCGAAGTTCATGTGCTGCGGGCTTCCTCCCTGTGCCCTCCACCGCTGCGTGATCCTGTGTAAGGGGCTGGCCGTCTCCCTTTCCCCAATGACCAGTTCGGGGGGTGGATTTTCCATTCTTGCCCCAGTACCTGCAGCAACTAGCTATGAGACACCTGTACTCCCATCTCCTACTGGCTTGCACCCGTCCGCTATCACTGTCGTACAGGTGCCTATAACTGTTACTGCCGCGGTGCTGGCACCTCGGGGTCCCACGCGCTCACTTCCCGGAGCCCCATCCGGCTTCCGGGCTGTTGCGGTGGACCTACCTACTGCTTCTGCTGCTGCTGTCGTAGGTCGACTGCTACTTTTCCTTGGCGGTCACCGAAGCTGGCGGTCGAGTAGATCATTTGTGCGGGGTGGAGAACCTTTGCTCTGCACAAGGGGAATGGTCGTATCACGTAGTGTTAATATGGTAAGGCATCCGCGAGGCAGTTACATAGTAAAACCCATTGCTGTCTCCGGAAGTGGCCACACCAGAAATTAAATTAACTCATTGAAGCTGTCGTCCATATGCAAGTCCGCCTCAGAGGCGGTTCTTAGCAGGATGCAGCTCACCCTCCATGCGACTCGCCCAATACCTCACGGCGCTTCGCGCTTGGTGCAAGCAATGTCTGCCTGGTTGGTGAAAACTCAACGTGCTCCGTCCCGGCATTGTAGGGATGCGACGGTCTATGGTCATATGACTACGGCCGTGCACGACACGAGTACACCCCCCCCCCCCCCCGATTTCCACCCTTGCTGTTGTGGTGCCCCCCATCCGCTGTTGTGGCTGCTGCGGTTCCCACCCCCTCTTTGGATGCTGCGGTGTTTACCCCTGCAGCTGCAGCGGTAGACGGAAGCGACCGTTGACTCCTGTGATTGGCCGGTATAAACCGTGAGCTGACTGTGATCCCGTCCAGTCAGGGCCAGTGTCTGTTACGACATCCCCCCACCTGGAAATTGAGGGCCCTGAAGACCGGCTCAGCTGAAACAATTGTTGAGCTGCGTTGCGGGGAAAAGTTGTGTTGCCTCACCCTCTTTGCCATCCCTGTGTCGATCACCCGATCATGGCGTAGCGACATGTGACGTTCCCTACCGGACTACATGCGGCCTACTCCATGAGCTGACGTTCCGCCTCCTCGCGAAACCTGCACGTGTACCGAAGTTAGCCAACACATTTCCTTGCATACACATAGGGTTGTCGTCCGCTCGTCCTGCTGCAAACTGGGCGACCTCTGCTTTGCCGCCCGTACCGTTGACACGTGCCAATTGTATGATCGCAACCGGGCCACCCGCCAAGTTGTCCTGTTCCTTGTCGCGCAGCTGGGCGAAGGACGCCGTGGAACCGCCATCTTAGCTAGCCGAATCCGAGGACTGCTGTACGTACCCGACTTACAAAACAAACACAAAATTAAACGAAACACGACTTCGCCTGTCCGCTCCCTGATTTCGTCGCTGTACCGACGACTCCACTCTTACAAAGGATCTACAGCTGCCTGCTTGCACCTTGCTCTCGTTTCCTCCCTGACCAGCACTCACCCCCCCGCCCATTGTACGGTACTTAAGCAGTACCGGCTGCTTTTATTGGGGGGGGGCTGGGTCAGCATCTGCATCATCCGTCGAATCACGTCGATGTGCCCATACACACATCTTGGCCTTGCTGTACACCACCTTTTACTATCGTTACGATATGAATCATATTCGTAAGGTGTTGTCCTTTGGGTGTTTTGGTGGTATTGTCATCGGTTTCTCGTGTTTTACTACTGTATATACCGGTACGAAATATGGTTTATCCCTGAGCGTGTACATTTAGTCGGTTGTTGTTACTTTTTTGTTTTCCTTTAGACCATGTATGCTACCATACGTATTCCAGTGCGACGAAATAAGATAACATTGCGCTAATACCGCAGAAACCAGGCGTCATCCAACGACAACCGGCTGCCACTTTCAAGGTCTGGGACTCCGCTATCATTGAGCGGGCTGCGTCAGACGTCAACCCGTTGTACTAAAATGTATACAGGGTCCCATAGCGGGCGTTCCTCTCCCTCCACAAAAGCACGTGACGTGATGATTGCATATATATATACATATAGACAACACACATTAAACACATAAAAAACATACTGGTTGTACCTACTACGAAAAGGTTTAAACAAATGTACCAGGTATTTATGTCGGTGGTTAAGTGTAGAAAACGTTTCCCGAGCGACATTAGTTCTCTCTTCCCTATCAATAGACGTAATTCAGACTCGGGGTCATAAGGTAGACGCTTCTCTTTCCCCTCCACTACGGTTCGTGCGGTTCGTGCAATTATTTTACCGCGAGACGACTTCATCCACTTTTTTCCCTCGTCGACTCGCACCCATTTTATATATTTCTTCCTATCCCTTATATTGCCTTAACCCTTGTTCTCGCTCTCCCTCTCAAAGTTGTAACTCGGACCCGGGGTCACTAAGTAGGGTTATGTGAGGGTATTACCTGCTGAGCTATAGGGGTAAAAGATCGATCGATTACCCAACCCAGAATAATCCTCATCACACTCTCCCCCCCTCTGAACAGCGGGATATTTGGGACGTCGGTACCGTATACGGCCGTACGTTGACCTACCCGCTTCGTTTCAATACCTGGGGAACCAGGGAGACGTGTTATTTGGGGACGCACGCGCAAGCGTTTCTGAAAAAAGAAACGTTCGAAGTGAGATTCGAACCCGTGTCCTCGACGACGTCAAATGTGAGGGTATTACCGCTGAGCTATAGGGGTAAAATATCGATAGTTTACCCAACCCAGGGTAATCCTTATAACAGTTATCTCTCTTCTGCTCCCTCCCCACTACGGTACGTGCCTTGTATTTTTATCGCGATAAGTTTTGTTTTGAGTACTTTCTTCCCTCGACGACTCGCGTCGATTTCCGCCTACACACGCCACGAAGGCACTCTCAGCAAGTAGCTCCTTGCATTTTTGCAAATATATTCACAATCTTACACAGATGCTCCGAGTATACTCGATACTGCGAGTAGAATATGCTCGGAGTATCGAGTACTTTTTGTACTCCGAGTACTGAGAGTATTAGAGTACTGGTGGCCTAAATACTCGGAGTGCTTGGAGTATGAGCAGTACTGAAAGTATTAGAGTACTGGTGGCCTAAATACTCGGAGTGCTTGGAGTATGAGCAGTACTGAAGGCCCAAATACCCAGAGTACCGGGAGTATGGGCAGTATCATAGTTATACTCGAGTACAAGCAGTACGCGGAGTACAAATATCTAAATTTCTAGGAGTACTCCGAGTATCGAGATTATTGAACACCGAAATACTGCGAGTACACACAGCAGTACCTGGATCATTTTTTTCTCAAAATACTCTAATTATACTCGCAGGTAATGCGAGCATCTGTGAATTTTCGAATGCTATAAACACCAGTCACCAGTGATGTGAACCGAAAATTAAAATGGACTCGGTCGGTTTTTCGGTTTCTCACCGAAAAGTCGGTCGGTTTCCGTCGTTTTTTTTTTTTTAAACCGAAAAAAACGAAACCGAAACCGAACATTTTCGGTCGGTTTTTCGGTCGGTTTCCCGACTAAACTAGCCAATTGGTCCACATTTCGAAGGGTTTGGTGCGCATGGGTTGGCTTAATGTGACGAGATGATCGTGGTATGGTGTCAAGTGACCCTCCTGCAGTACCTGCGTCTGCTGCGCCACACACGGTACAGGCCGACATGCATATTAATAATTTACAGCCGACAATAGCTACCAGGTACAGCAGTTGCTAGGCAAAAAATACAGTAGGATAGTAATATACGAGGGCACTGCTGATGTGCAGTCTAGATACCATGTATGATGTATAATGATAGATGACAGATACATCTTGCAGAGTACAGCTAACACCAAGAACTCTAGGTTGCTGAAGGGGGGGCTGTGAGTACCCGCCTCTGCCTCCGGCTCAAGGTCAGTGTCAGTACTGCGGCCTAAACTGGACATGGTTATCCTTCGCATTCTCGCGACGCACTGCTGTACCGCTGTACCCTGTGCCCTGTGCGACTGTTTGTTGTTGCTGCTGGTGCGGGCTGTGTGCTATGTGCTGTGTGCGTGGTGTGCGTATCCATGATACATGTTCATACATAACGGGGTTTCCATGTAGATAAGTAGGCGTTATTGACTTGGGGGACGGGGAAAAAAACCGAGTCGGTTTTTCGGTTTCGTTTTTTTTTTCAAACGGGAAAACCGAAAAATAAAAGTCGGTTTTCGGTCGGGAAAAACCGAGAAAAAACGACCGAAAAACGAGTTTCGGTTATCGGTTCACATCACTGCCAGTCACATGCTCGCAGTACTATTAATAGGGAGGAATGACGGCCGAGTCTTTAAATGAAGCAAAGATACTCATAACGTTCTTCACACTGCGAGTATACTGCGAGTATCGAGTACATTTCGTACTGCTAGTACTTAAACGTATTGGAGTACTGGCGGCCTGAATACCGGAGTACTTGGAGTATGAGCAGTAGCGAAGCCCCAAATACTCGGAGTACAAGGAGTACCCGCAGTATCGGATCCCGAAATACTCCGAGTACAAGCAGTATCGAGAGTGTTCATACCCGGAATACTCCGAGTACGAGCAGTTTCCCGAAGTATCGAACCCCGAAATACTCCGAGTACGCGAAGTACCTGAAGTATTTTATCTCCAATACTCTTTACCTTACTCCAAGGTACTCGGAGCATCTGTGCAATCTTATATTTGCTGAATTTGAACTCGGGTACCAATGCTAGGATAATTTTATGCTCACCACTAGACTACCGGGGCGACCGGCATAGCAATATATTGGTAACAATCGTATATACTATTTATATATGTATACATATGATATATATAGCCAGTTTATATGCCACGTCGAATATTTCTATATTTCCACCACCTATTCATAGCCCAAATCGCTTGAAAGTACGGGTCGTGTGTTTAACTCATGTGCGACGAAACATAAACCAATTTAATGTTAACATGGGGCTTTACTTCTGGGACGACGTTAAGGAATCTCCCCTCCGAAAGCGACCTCGTTTCGGCGACGACCCAGACGAGAACTCATACTTTATAAAGGTCGCCATGCATTGAGACACACTTTCAGATTTATTGGGTGACGAAGAACGAAAAGCTTTATACAAGTAGTCAGTTACGATACAAGGCGCTTGCCACGTCCGGCAGGAATGATGTTGGCTTGGTGTGCTTTGCGGGCTAGTAAGCGGTAGGCAGCAGCACTATTCATAGAGGCTGTTCCAACCAATATTTCTGGCCGCTCTTCTCAGATTGTTTGTTATACGCGTATACGTTTTTTGTAAACATTAGCTTTCTTGGCACTGAATTGGTTGACCAATATGTCGTCTACGCACCAGGAGATATTCACGTGTATTGATATATATATATATATATATATGTGTGTGTTTCACTGCGTTACTTATTTTCTTGCCTGATAATGGGTCTAGAGTCTAGACTCCATAACGTCGAGTCATTTGTACGTATCATAGCGTTCTATGTTCTGTTCAACAGTGTTACTGTGGAATATGACTCGCAATGGATGTTGCACGAGGATCTCTTGTTGATCCGGCGAAGTCCATATTTTGTGGGGGGTCTCAAGACCTTGACGGCTGAAATTACTACCGACACGTTCGCCCCCCAGAAAACAAGCTTAAACTGCGTTCTCGCCAGTATGCACGGACGGGTTTACCATTAAACAAACCACAACGAATCTAATAGCATAAAATCCAAACACGCAAGACCAACGAATGAAAGAGACGGAGCGTGTTGGTTAGGCATCACACCACGACGCCTGAGGTGAGGAGTGTGAGTCGTTGATGCGGGCGAAATGCAAAATGTCTAATAAGAATGTGCATCGCAAATAGGTGGGGTTGGGTTAGATCCAGTTAACAAAACACCTGTTCCATGTTTCTTCTGTTCTACTCAACGTCTGGCGTTTTGGAAAAACGTTCGGAGCGTCCAGAAAAACATTATTATATAGAGACAGCTTTGTATATATACTGTACCGCCCATTAATACTTGTAGCCCAAATCCATGAAAAGCACGGTTGAACTCGTGTATACGTAAGATGAATCAAAGAAATGCGGGAAGATTATGGCAGACTCTATTAACACCTACCGATAGGCCGTTATATTGCTCGTTGTTGGACATTCAGGGTCTGTCTGTCTATGAAATAATTATGCCTATGTCCATCCGCGTGACATATGCTAGTATACGTTCGCAACGGCCATTTTTCCAGAAACCTATGTTTCTATCGCTTCACTGCAAGAGCCGAAATGCCTCCTTATCACATGACGTACACACCGCACACAACGTATACACGAGAAATATCGCCAGCCTGCCGCGACTAAAACTCGATAGACGTCGTCGACCCAAGCGACGAGAGCCGCATAGCTTTGAGTCAGGAGCAGGGAGTGGGGAGTCATCAGGGCGACAATACTTCCTACCAAGAACGAGACACGATACGTGAACTCCTGCTGCAAGTCATAATGGTAGATCGGGCCCTGAACGAGTTAAGTTTGGTTGATGCCATCGACAAGCCAACGCCGGCACCCGCCGCTTGTGATGTGGGTGAGCAAGGTGTGAGAGTTTTTACTTGTTATAGCTTGTGTACGCTTGTCCAAGCCCGTTTCATTTATTTTTCTTGTTGGTGGCAGTCGAGCTTCGTTGCATCGGTTTGGACACCTGTCTGGCCTCCTTCCTTGTCGTAGGATATGCTATTACAATGGTATGGTGTCATCTGTCAACCCTACTATAATCCTTACGATGTATACACCACTTCAGGGGATATGGAATTGATGATCTACCTACGATAGATTGTCCGGACACAAACGAATTCTGTCTCAAGTAGGATGGTAAATGATCGTGCAACCACGACACTGACACGTTGCTCACACTACTGTAGCTGCTGCGGCGGCGGGTTGATTATTTGACACACTCATTCAGCGACGATGATTGTTTCAGCCGAGCGTGGCCTAAGGTTTCCAGAAACACTCACATTTTGTGACCGAAACGACCACCCTACTTCCCATGTCGTCCAGTTATTGCTTACAATAGTCTACAAATATCTTATAAATAGAGTCAATCGTGAGCCCTTGTACTTAAGCGCAGTGCATTGTTGCTTCACCAGGCATAAGTCCCGCGAGATCACTTCTCCATTCCTACTATAGTTCGTATATGTTTGTGCGCAGGTCGCCATGAATGATTCGATGGCGATAATGGGCGGCAATTAGATTTTTCGTTCCCTTCCATCTACAAACAAATCTCTCTCTCTGACGTTGCCGCCGTTCATTAGGCCGAGCGTTTGGTTTTGTCCTTCAACATGCCACAGAACAATCACCTCCGCCCATGGCATTTGACGACGTTTCGTCTTACGTCCGGGTCACCAACACATTTTCACATATAGGTGATTCTTCCGAAGCCTCGTATCTACTACCACTCTGTCCAGAAATATAAGCGCCGTTATTATTTAATATTTATGTACAAACGGTGCTTACATTTATGGACAAAGTGGTATATACTCCCTGGGGTTACGGTACATTTTGTTGTCTAGGTGACGCCCTTGTAGCAAGTATTCTCGGTGTTGTTTACAGGAACGAGCGGCAGAAATTGCTTCGAAGGTGCGGCATATTGATATGTTCGAAAACATATAGTTTCGAGGGTGGATATTAGAAAATGTGCGGGAAGTTTACGAATACCGACGGTTTGACGGTGTTGGCGGTTTGACGAAATATCGGCTGAAGAACGTCAAACCTCCGAGTATCGATGCTTTGAATCGTCGCCGGGCTCAGCTCACGACGTATGCAGTAAACTTTTCCTGTTGTGGATCTTGCATGCAAGCCACAAATGTGTGTAACGAGACGCCACGGACAGACGCGTGGTACGATAAAGGTGGCAAATTTTAACTGAAACGTTAGGCCGTTTTTTATGAGATTGTTTTTAGAGGTACATAATAAATGGACCCCTTTTGACTCGTCAGTTTGTGACTTCATGTTTGGAGTCGTGTAGCCAAGTGTAGTTTCTTATGGAAGCGTACAGAAGCGTATGACAAAAAAAAACGTTTCATTGTTTTCGTGTGAGGCTGAGACCACAAAAGACAGAGACCACACACAAACCAAGTGCTGCTGTACCAGGTATGATATTATACCAGGTATATTATATGTACAAAGCAGCAGACAGCAGTGCTGCGACCGACCGTACGAAACAGGTACCACCGAGATCGTACTCGTTCAATGCACGATTATGCATCGAGCCATCCCAACATCGCCCAGCACATGCCGCCTCTCCGCGCGCAGCTCGTTCGACCCCAAGAAAGCGGTGACGGCACCTAGATGCCGAGCGTGTTCGTCTAGTCGACAGCAAAATGCTGCAGCAGCAGTGGTAGGATACGAGCTGCCCAGTGAGAGCTCGTTCGTCGATAGTTCCTCAAGAAGATCGACGGCTCACGTCCACCTCATCGTCTCTCGCCGATGCCGTAGTGAGAGTTCCTGACTGGGGGCCGAGCGAGGAGTGTGGGCTTGTACGCGACCGCTTCTTCAGTCCGCATATACAGCTCTACTCGTACTACTGATCTGCCGGGTAAACATGTATAATCGCACGAGTGCTGTTTGTTGTACTAAACATAGTGTGCATATAAAAACCTGTACAAAGATCAAATTTGAACTACAGATTGTCACCTCTGATCCTGTTCATTCTGGTGCGCAGAATGAGTGAAATGGCCTAGTCAAACTGACGTTCATATTTTTTGTGGTCCAACTTCGTCGTTTTGAATTCCATATGATTCTGTTTTTTTGCCCTTGGTCAAATAGGGTCCATTTATGAAAATAATAAAATACCATACGAGACGGCCTTATTACTGAATTACGAGAAAGTCGTCGTAAATGAATTATTGTGTTCCGACATTTTTCGTTTTATAGTTAACCCATGAGATTTTTCATCGGGTAGAATGTTTCGATTCGTCAAAATTCAGTTTATGGGTGGTCCTCGAGTGACCACCTTAACGTAGGTTGATTTAACACCGACTGTGCGGGACAATGGACGTTGGATCACACACCATAAACCACATAGCCAACAAGCGATCACCCAAAGCACCGCACAAGACGTGGTATCTCGTCAGTCTCACACGCCACCACTCCGATATGCGCCAAGAGGTTGTTTGCGTGGATGATAACGATACGGCAAACGACGGTGATACAAGCTCAAACGAGCAAATTCATGTTGATTCGGACTCTGATGTGGACGACGAGGGACGCGGGCTACGACAAAGTTAGCACATTTTGGCTGGATTTGTGTTACTGAATGACGTGGATTATTAACCAAAATTGGTCGAACTTTCGTTTTTGCGTTGCCGATCTTTCGCGGCATACGTAAGGCCACGGGATTACTAATCGGGTAGAAATTTTGCTTTCCCTCCAAGCCCATTTTCGGCTATAGTATGGAGCTCACCCTAAGAACAACTTCAGAAACAACACCGTAGCATGCGCAGAGGTTATAGGCACCGACCCCGAGCTGGGAAGAAATGGTACCTTAAAAGCAAGATATGGAGGCTTTTGTTTTATCGTGTTTGCTCTCGAGTTCAACTTGCAGGAGGTTTCACATCTAAAAACAGTTTTGCGGACAAAATCACAGGTGGTTTCCCTGCCCCCCCCCCCGGCACATGACGTCGGGTACAGGATGCGGGTCTGGTTGTTTTGATTCGGTGCAGGTTTCGAGTCGTGTAAAGAAATAGAGACAGGGAGGGTGATTGTCGCCTGTACTCGGCGAACGAAGGTAGCCGTGACGGTGACTGATGTTGAGCTTCGGGTCCATGAAGGTTCTTTCAATTTGCTAATAACATTGCCTGAATATCCTACTGCGTTTATACCCTGCATTCTTGGACACGTATTCCTTCGAATATGTGTGGCAATATTTTGTGCAGCAGTTGAAATAAATGTGATTTGCTGCCGAGAACCAGACATTACCCCGTGGAAAGACGAAACGCCGCACCATATTGATTACTTTCAGCGAATAGTGAAGTGCGCTATCCGTCATTTAACTATTGTTTCTACCTGTATGGAAACTCTTTTAACTCGGACAGCAGGAAAATGCGGGAAGAACATGACCATACGTCGGACTATTGTTTTGATTGTCAGGTGGTGCCTCAAGCGTTACCGTCTGACGTCTTTATTTCAGGTATGTTTGTAGGTCTGTGGGTAGGGTGAATATTCGCCGCCGACAAGATATTGGTTGACAAGATACTGCAAACATTTTCGGGCATGGTGGTATCTCTGCGCAAATCGTACGACGAATAAACTCATCATTGAATAGGTTATAAATAGTTGTCGAACTTTGCCACGCACAGGCCGAGTTACCTCAGTCTTTGTTCGTATATGTCGCCCTCTATAAGGTAACTAACCCATATTCGAAACCAAACATAACCAATGAATGCCTCCGGCGACGGTATGTGGATAAGCTCAAACGATTAGCGTTGTTAAACATCTATCTGGGCAATCACCTATCATTAGGTACGACGGACTGGGCTGGTATATAGTCACTTTCCACCGGAAGACCTTCCCCGGGGATGGCAATAAACCGCCCCTTATGAACGCAAAATGTATTTCCGGTTGCCTACTTCGGCAGCAGTAAACAAAGTATCGGTCGGAGAAACCAATAACGGATCTTTAGTGCCCGGGTTTCAAGAGTTAGTTTTCTCCCTCGCTGGGCAAATGCTGCTCGAAGGCAAGAAAGACCTTCCCTCACTGTATTGTTTGCTAAGATTTTCGGCGTGTGTTGAATTTGATATGGGGTTGACGACTCTGAAGTCATTCGTTCGAAATCATAACTCATCGCACACTGGAAGGCATGGAACGCTGGGCAGGTGGTACATATGTTTTGGCTTGAAAACGTATTTCGGTATTTATTCGACAAAAACACGACCCCAAAATTTCCTTATCGAGAAAAATACAAACTGAATCACGACCGCCAGCTAGTAGGTAGTTATCGCCCAGTGTTTTTATCCCTTACGACTTTATTGCTAAAGAAGACCGCAGGAACCACTACCGGAATAGCCAAACGCCCTCAAAACGAACTGCTTTGGTGCTGAACTCTACCAACCGAACGGAGGTCCGAGGTTGCTCTGAAAGCCAATATGAAAACCCTATCCCCCCTAAACCGACCAGGTGGCTTTGTTTACGTTTGTGCGCGGGAAAAGCCTCCGCCTTTGTGGAGTTTTTATATTTCTGAGGAGATTTCCAGTTTTTTGTGGTCGGCATTTTGTTTCTTGTTTGGCACACCTTGTGTATAATGTTTAAACGACGTTTCCCATCATGTCCCCTACATGTGTTTCTTTACGAGAGTTATTCGTGTCTCTCCGGCAAGTATCGCCTCACCACGGAAGGCACCTATAGTACAATGACATTTTTGTTTCGATGCAACGGTCACGTGTGACGTCAATCTAGGTGCGAACGACGCGCGTGTTACAGCGTTCAACGTTGGAATCGGGATTCACGGTTTATTATCGACGTTACCGGAACAAACGTGCCCGTTGCGATATCCTTATCGTTCCGTCCGGTCCAGTTTAGCCGAAAGGTATGTTTCTGCGGGAAATATACTTCCCCATAATCCACGGAGCTGTTCTCCGCCAATGAAGGTCATCATCTCTTTCGGTCAAGCGCATGCCCTCCGGAGAGGGGAATACATATATATATATTTTCATACCGAAATATACGTCCCTTGCTGTCTCGATAGTACCTCCCTCTGCCTGACGTGTACCTTCCTTATCCTCACAAACGTATTTCTTACTCAAATACTTAGTTCCTTGCTGTAAATGTGAGTTTGTGTGCTCCACCAGGTAGGTCACCTGTCTACCCGGTCCGCGTTTGCGGGCGTCCACTTCCGTCAAATCCACAGCTTTAAATTATAAAGGATGTATACGTCATTACTAGAAACGCGCGCTTCCACGATGCAATCGTACATAGTAGCCCAGAATTGTATGTATGTCAACGAACGTGGGGTCAGATCGGTGAATCGTGCCAAACGTAACCCAATACCCCTGTCAATGCTACCACATACAGTCGGCCACATATTCCAGTGACGAATCCGTCCATGGTGTGCTCGATGGTATCCCCGGAAAAAGAACCTTGCTTGATATATGTATATCAACCCGGTGTAGTTGGTAGAATGTGACAGAGGACGAGTCCGCCCGGTGGCATGCTTTTTCATATACTGATTGTTGGATAAGTCCTGCGTACATTTGAAGCGCAATTGGCAGGGAACTCGAGGCGACGGCAAGAACAAGATTATTTTTCGGCCCGCACACAGAAACCAAGTCAGAAGTTGGACCCCCCGAACAAAAAACAAGTCAATTTTGATCTCCGACACAAAATTAAGTGTGTTGAACCTAACACTAAAATCAAGTCAATGTCGATGCCAATGGAAAACCCAAGGCAAATATCGATGGCCCGAGACTAAAACCAAGTATTTTCTGGCCCTGGCGCAAAATCGATGCCCCGACACTAAAACCAAGTATTTTTCGGCCCTGATATAAAAACAGTTAATTTCCATCCAGACACTAAAACCAAGTCATTTTCGCCCCTGACACTAAAAACCAAATCACGTTCGATCCCCCGCACGCAACTCGAGCTACAGTAACTACTATCCCCGCACAAAATCAATTATATTTCAATCCCCCCCAAAAAAAGCAAGTTAAAAATTCAACCCCAACACTAAAACCAAGTAAATTTCGATACCTACTATAACACTAAGACAATTTCGATGCCCTCACACTAAAACCAAGTCATTTCTAACCACCCATACAAAACCGAAGTGTTTGTCGACCCGCGCACAAAACCCAAGTCAAATCAGATACCTACACTGAAATCAAGTCAATTCATATCCTCCGCACAACAACAAAATCGATATCGGCCCACACGCAGTTACCAAGTCATTCAGACACTACAACCAAGTCATTTTCGATCCGTACTATTTAACTACTGCTGTTGTTGTACGTAGCAGTGTAATCAGTCAAGAGTCGGCCCGATTCTGCCGGTTTTTTCCGGTTACCTGTTTAACCGCGTTTTTTTCGGTTTAAACCGGTTTTCGATTAACCGGTTTTAACCGGCCAAAATAACCGCGGTTCTTTTTGACAAAAAACGTCTACTCGGGCACACCTGCTGGGTTTCCAAAAACCGGTTTAAACCGGTTTTTTTCTTGAAGGTGCCCACCTCTAGTTTTCACCCCACCAGGGTACACTGAAAAACGACCCATGTCAGCCGCTGTAAATGACAGGTCTAGATCTGCATAAATCCTCAACAGCCTCGTCATATGTATGGTCATAGGTTATTACCCATTCTCTCTGACGTCACGACTTTCCGCCCTGCGGTTATATTCCCCGTCCTAACCGGCAGCCAATCCCGCCTCGTTTTTACAGGCGCTTTCCATCAAGACCCGCTACCCGTTCCTCATGCTTTATCGTGAAGAAATGAATTTCCACAGAAACAGCCTGTCACCAGCCGTCAGTGCTGTTCACGTAAAGGTTATACCGTTAGTTTCTGTCAATATATATGGTATTCTTCCGACACGTTCCCGTCAAGACGTATTTACACGGCAAGGAACTATCTCCGGCACTTCCGTTGCACCCCAACTGGCTTACTTCGTTGTATGTATCTTTCGAATTGCGTTGTATATTATCATTTTCTGTGGCATGGGAGGAAGAGCAGCTGGCTGACATGTCTACCGCATTATCAACTCTGTGTCATGCTCACATGTCTTTGGCACATAAACGCATTCCCCTCCCTTCACTGGTTGGGTTACACTGTACGAATTCTCGGATGACTGATAGAAATCACGAATCACGAATAACCTGGGCCAGCGAACAACCGCTGTCCAGTTGCAAGCAACAGCCCTGTCTGTTCGCGTGTTCTACCAGTCTACCAGCACCGTCCCGTGTGGTATCCACTTGGTATTCCCACAAGCGCGATCAACCAGACGAAGCCCGTTGCTGCTACACGTGAGCTACGTAGTGTACGTGCTCAGTCAAATAATATGAACCATAACGCCAAATTATCTCTATAACAACAAACTACAGATCATTCTTATATCGGTTCCCGATCACGAATAATATTTTCCATTTACGGTTCCAAGCTGGAATATGTTTCCGTCGAACAACACAACTTCTTTCCCCTTCCATCCCGAGACGAGCTTGTTGTGACCACGCACATTGTTGAAACTATATCCACGATGGCAGCTACGTCAAATACTTTATATTGACGAGGCTGAGTACGAAACCTGTTCGAGATGTTGAATTTGGTTTGTGCTACGACGAAAAAGTGACCCCACCACGTAGGTTATTTTCCAAAGGGCGAACTCGGAGTATATACACCGGCGACAACGTTGCGTTGAGGATTATTGTGAACTTTCCGATGGATTCATATCGATGATGACGTTGCGTCGTATTTATAGGCGACGGCAAGGTTTGCCACGACAATTGTTGAAACACGCAGCTTCTCCACTGATGAAGGAACGCGTATATTTTGTGTGTCGAAACACATTTATGGCGAGCACCTAAGTACGTGATGGGTATTAGTCGCCGAATTTGGCTTTGCTATCTTCTTTAATGGAAGGTTCGGGTGACTGATCGAGCTTATTTAAGCGCGGAGTCCGCAAGCAAAAATAGGTGCTTATCGGTGTCGTGGGACCCTTGTCAACTAAGGTACATCATATTGCTGTCGGTTGTTCATAGATCTACAACATACTTGATATGGAATAATTTTCAGGAAACTCTCTAGATCCAACACCCTTTCGATACCTAAGCAACACCAATTGAATTAAATGCTCCCGAATCATGCATTAACAAACGTACCTAAACGCCGATGTTACTGCTCCGTCTGTTTCTTTACCCCCAGGGAGTAGTCGTTGGCTCGACGGCTTGGCCGTCGCCCTCGACCAGTCTTCGAATGGGAAATGGTACGCGAGCACGATGGAGCTGCAGCTTGCTTGTTACGAGGTCTGCGCTGCATGCCGAGGGACGCGTACATTGTGGGTCACCGTCGATGAACGTATGCCATCCAGTCTCTGGGGTGATGATGACTCCTTGGTCGACGTGCTCGAGGCCCCTCAAAAGCGACGACTCCCTGCTTTGCAAGCGTTTGGTGTAGTGTGGACAGTTCCGATTCAAATGTTGGTGCCTGTCCTGTCAGGAGCACCGCTGCTTTCTGGGGTAGAAAAGATGAAGCTGACCGGCATCACCTTGCTTCGCTTCCCTTCGAGTCCCATTCAGTTGGACGCCCAACGCGCTTTGTGTCAGCCACGCACGGCAATGGTACATTCCCCGAAGAGCTTCTTCGAGACGATAGGTTCTTACACCGTAATAAAGGAAGAACCCTGGCAGACGTACCAGGAACTGGCAGGGTTATCGTGGCCACCAACGCTTCGACAGTTGTCTTATGGGTGCATGGATACCCAGTTAATCCACTGGAACGCTTTTCCGAGTTCCCTGGAGCGGCTTACTTTAGGGGGTTATTTTAATATGCCTATCGAGTCTGTTGTGTGGCCTTCCGCCTTGCAGTGGTTAACGTTAGGAGGACGCTTTGACCACCCGGTTGCTGATGTCATTTGGCCCCCCACATTGACGAAATTGACGTTCGGTGATTGCTTTAATCAGCCTATCACTGACATCGTATGTCTAGTTTTGTTGCTCAGACTGTCCTTTGGGGATTGCTATGATCGGCCCATCACCGGTGTGGTATGGCCTACTTCGTTGCTGCAGCTGAACTTCATGGGTATATTTAACAAGCAGATAAGCGAGGTCGTGTGGCCAAGATGCCTGGAACAGCTGGTCTTCGGAGATGGGTTCGACCAACCGATTAATCATACGATATGGCCGGATACTTTATCTCATCTGGCGTTTGGGAGTAGGTTCAATCAACCAATCACCGAGGTTGTATGGCCCGCAACCTTGACCAATCTCGCATTCGGAGTTAACTTCGACCAACCGATTGCAAATGTGGTATGGCCAGATGCATTGCTGGAAGTTACCTTTATGAATAGGTTCAACCAGTCGATCACTGAGGTTTTATGGCCCGCGCGGCTGACTAGGCTCGACTTCAGGGTTGACTTCGACCAAACACTTGCCGAGGTTGAGTGGCCATCGACCCTGAAGCACCTTCACTTCGGATATGCTTTCAACCAACCTATCTCCGGTGTTGCGTGGCCTGCGTCTTTGTTGCGACTGACCTTCGGGCACTCCTTTAACAAACCGATTACCGATATTGTGTGGCCAGTAACACTGCAACAGCTCGAGTTCGGATATAGCTTCGACCAACCGATCGCCGGAGTCCTATGGCCCGCCTCATTGCTGCGACTCACGATGGGATGCAAATTCGACCAGCCGCTCGCCAGTGTGGAATGGCCGTCTGGTTTGCTGCAGCTTGCCGTAGGGGAATGTTTCAACCAGCCCATCGCAGATGTGTTATTGCCTTCATGTTTGTTGGAGCTAGCGTTTGGGGAATGCTTCAACCAGCCAATTGCGGGTGTTTTGTGGCCCGCTTCGTTAACCCAGCTAGTGTTCGGTGGGAAATTCAACAGACCTATCAGTCAGGTCTCGTGGCCGATCGCTCTTCGTTCACTTGTGTTTGGTAAAAGCTTTGATCAACCTATCGACAACGTTGCGTGGCCGGAATCGTTACTGTTTGTGTCATTGGGCGACCATATGGACCAACCACCCGGCACGACAAACTGGTTTTGGAGCTTTCCATACCTATCAGATAGTTATGAAATCTACAAGCCAGATGACAGGGTGGTCGAGTGGCCGCCCGGTAGAGATATGTTCGATCACCCAGATATGAAGATTTTGGACCAGCAGTATGACCAGTGGTGGCCCGGGCCTGGCGAAATCCAACGCATGTCGCAGTTAATGCGGGGGCGGTAAATTTCGAGTTTTATTTTTATTGTAGCGTGTGCCCCCGACCATGCGACGTCTGCGTGTTGCCTTCCGGGTATACTGATCGTGGCAGTGGCGTTTAGCAAAGTACTTGATCGTGCGGGATGACGTGGAGGTCGGGCATTTGCGATATTCTTGTCCGTTTATGATACCCTTACAGGAAACGTAAGTCCATGAACGAGTAGGTGCGTGGTGGGCGCTTTGGGCCGGTTTTGGATCGTTAGCGTTTTGTCTCGCCGAAATCAGTGTTTCGCATGTGTTCTTCTCACCGCGTTTCGGTAGCGTGGGGGCACTCGCCGTCTAGCTCATTGAGTTTGGCGCATTGGTGACATGACGTGGCAACCGTGAGTCGAGAATGAAGACGATGGCGGCATAGATGTGTGCAAGTGACTGCTCTCCATGGAGGGGCTGGTGTTCGGTGTTTGCTTTTGCTGGTCGGAAAATTAATCGCCGGCCACAGCTTCATACGATCGCTTGGATTTACGTTGTGGGACCATGTCACTCAAGAAGACTATACCGAAACAAAATGCAACGTACGTAGTGTTTGTTCATCTTATTTCCAAGGCATGCAAGAGTATGCTTCAAAAAGAGAAAACGACACAACACTCCTAGGGAGGTCAGAATGAAAAACAAAACGGATCGCTGCGATCACAAGACGAAATGAGCAAACACCATTTTGTTTTCGTTTTTTGTTCCTTTTTTCATTTGGTTTTAGAGACCCCCGAAATCATTGTTTCTCGCTGGTCGGGGGGGGAGGGGGGGGGATGTACTTCATTTCCATGAATGGCAGTAGTCGTATGACCGTATACCCTCGCATCCCTACGATGCCGGGACGGAGCATGTCGGGTTTTCACCGACCAGGCAGACATTGCTAGCACCAAGCGTGAAGCGCCATGAGGTGTTGGGCGAGTCGCATGAAGGGTGAGCTGCATCCTACTAAGAACCGCTTGTCAGGCGGACTTGCATATGGGTGACAGCTTCAATGAGTAAATTTAATGTCTGGTGTGGCTACTTCCTGAAACAGCAATGGGAGCACTATGTATCTGCCTCATGAATGCCTTACCATACCACACTGCGTGATACGATCATTCCCCTCGTGCGGAGCAAAGGTTCTCCACTCCGCACAAATGATCTAACTCGACCACCAGCCTGGGTAACCGCCAAACAAAAACAAGAAAAAAAAACGGTACCCTGGTTGTCTAGCTCATGCAGTGATGGGCATGTTCTACAGTGTCGTCGTCAGGTGACGCCAACCCAACCCGTAAACAGGGGGGAGGGGGGGGGGTATCTGGGATTCAGATCCGCGCGCAACCTTGGGGTACGATGCAGTTTCTAGGGTAAGGGCGGTTATACCGAACGCGCGGTCGTAGGTTTGCAGATACGACGCAGGCTCCTGGGTTAACATATGCCACACAGGGTCCCCCTTCGGTGTCGTAATATTAGCTGATGGTTCGATATCATACTATACATATTTTGTGTTGGCTTGGGGCAAATGATAATTCATAAATTAGAGTGCTATAGTGGAACGGACCTCAACGGAAACATAGTGTGTGTCTAAATATTGGGGGTATCACTTTTTAGGGCATATCGGATCTTGATTAGGACGCATTCTACCGTAGCAGTACACCATTACGTTAGTGAGGCTTCGCACTTGAGGAGCCCTGTACGTCACACATTAACCGAGTTTGGAGGAAACTGTAGTGCGACCGGATGAACACTCCAGACGCGTAACTGTATTGGGACACAATATTTAGTTTTCGACGGTTTCGGATTGAAGAGACTCGTCATTGATAAACCGTTTCGGCGAAAGAGTGCACGGCGATAGTACTCGCGACGGGGTAGACGGTCTCCTCGCGGGTAGGCGGGCAAGCGGCTCTTCCCTATACCCGAGCCGGGAGGGGGTCGACCCCACGAAGGTCAGGCCGATGAGCGTTTCGTTGCCACGTGCTGCTGGACATGTTCAAAATGCTTGGTACCAGCAACAGACATGCCGCCCAAGTGGGAATCAACGCACTGATGCCCTGGTCAGAAGAAACCGCAGGTTAAGCGATTATTGTTCCCCTAACCTATTCTATTTTTCCGGACAGTCGTCGGCTGGTCGAACGCCGAGGTTTTGTCGTTATAATCATCTTGCGTTCTCTGTATCGTCCGGAAGCGTTTTTCCACAACTGGAGACACACTTCATGCGCCCCCCGCCCGAAATTATTGCTGAAGAAGCGGCTGGGAATAAACAGAAATATCGAAGCTGTCCAAATATTGTCTACTAACGGTTGATCAAACCCACCCCTTAATCAATATCTCTTGTACCACGGCCGGCCACCAATCGTAGTCGACCGGAAAGTTAAACCTGCTTCTGAATGTTGGATACATCACAGAGACAACTCAAGCGTAATCGGTAATGGGTTGGTTGATATATTCGTTGCCGATCTTTAGGTTCTCTTAGGACGCAGGCCGAAACCTACACGAGATCGGGTCGTCGAAGGAAACCCCGAAAACCAGCTTTGTCTCAATATGCCAGCCAGCCATTGTCGGCGATATTGTTTTTCACGTCGCCCAGAACAATGTTGTTGATCAACGAACCAGGCCAAACAACATTAGTGATGTGTTGGCTAAAGTTTGCCGTGAACTTCAGAGTTAGAAACAATGCCTGCCAAATATTGCCTATGATCGGTTGGTTAAAGCCATTCCAGAACACCAGATGCATAAACATGTAAGGCAGTACCGCCCACCGAAGCTGCTCAATCACATCACCGGTAGGAAGCCGCCCAAGGAGCCGCGACAACCTTAATTCCCCACAACTGTCGGCCACGCCCCAGCCAGGCTCCACGTGCAGAGGTTCAAGCTGGCAGTGTCACGTTGGGTACAACGCCCATCAACCGTCCTTCTTTGAATTCCAGACCCTCAGTCAAACAAAGCAACACCTGAACAAAATCTGTGGGGTGAAGAAATATGGCTACGAGTACACTAACGGCTATTGTGTATGCATCGTGTGCCAGTCTCTGCCTGTAGTGTCTTTGTCACACTAGCCCTGGCGGTTGTGTGGAGACAACTTGAATAACTGTAAAATGTGTACGGTATTCCACTTCGGCGCACGGGCACGCGCAGTTCGACTGGGGAATTTCAACACCACGCTAGCCTCTTGTAGGGCAGCTAACAGTCCACTCGCAATCGCCTAGCCGGGATCTTCTGATATGGTAGAGTGTTGCCCCAGATAATACGTGGTATGGGACGCGTGCTAAGATAGAGGTGGCACCTTCTGGCTGAAATTGTTTCCAACCTTATCCCAAATTTGTCGGTGTTTTATCATTTTGTTGCAATCTTGCTCATTGTGTATTTAGGCAGTGGTATGGTTAATCGGGTAGCGCTGTACTTCCTTCCAAAATATGTTTATGGGCGGAGCATAGAGCTCCTCAAGTGAGGAGCTTCTGACAATACATGGTAAACCTCTACCGTAGCATAAGTGATGCTCGTGTCGGCAGTAACGAACAACGTACATCTTCCTCTGCACTCGATGGCACACTGGAACAAAGCTAGATGTAACTCTAGCGTAGTCAGACACCATACCCCATTTCAACGGTGTTCGGAGACAGCGATACAGCATGCGCCTCCTGGTACCGCCGAGCGTACTAAAGCACAACTTATATCGTTTGTGAAATGTATTTGCGATAAACGCCCTTGGTGCACAGTTTGCGAAACATCGAAGTGCCCTAAAGTGAGCCGGCGGGGATGGCGAATGAAGCCATCTTTATTTGACCAATAGTAGTGCAATTGATATCTCGTCGCGTTAAAAAATTGCGCAATACATTCACTCAATGTCAGTTATTTGCTCCCTTCCCCTCAAACAAGCGGCCTTCACCGACCTCCGGTTGTAATTTTATATCCGTTTGGACTAAATAGTTGTTTCGGTGTTGTGCCCATAGGTGCAGCTTGGCGGCTGTTGAGATACCTAGTTTGGTTTCACTGCATCCTGCAAACGCACAATAAGGTTGCGTAGGGGTGCATCTAGCAAACATCGATTCCACCAAATTGGTCAGAGGGTCGCAGAGCTTGCAACTAAGACACCGGGAACCACACCTCGTTCAAGTTGAGGCGTTTACGTTTGTTTCACAAACTAAACGGTCGTTAAAGTTAGTTTGAATCAATTTAGACTCATTCCAATTGCCCTCGTGTTTGATGGCGCCAGAGGCGATGGATCGTCGATTTTAGTGAACGATAGACAATTGATATATTACGAGCTGGTTCATGCAAAACGTCGTGAATGGTTTCAGCCACGAATGCCGCTTGCAAACTCTAATATAGTGACATCTATCGGGTATAATGATTACTGCCACGAAGAGCGGACTAGAGGTGATATTGCCTCTTTCGTTAAAGTTCTACGCCTAGATCTAGGGGTGCAAATATGTGCTGGTCAACCACGGGCGTTAAACAAAGTAAGTAACGGTCATGCTTTTCGTTAGGATTTACGCTTTGTTTTGGTATTGTCGTCCGAACGATTATAAATGCCCAATCGAACCGAGACGTAAATCAAGGGATAGCGGTCGTCCATAATGAACGAGCTTCTACAACCAACCTGCTTTCAGTAAACACGTAAGTACTAAATATGGTTCCTGGTATATGGTTTACGTCACGTGTTAAATTGAAACATTTTAAGCTTGAAAGGGGTCATGCCGGGGATACCAAAACCATCCAAACGGGGCCGATGAGCCCTTCCGGTGTATTTCGTTCGTGGTACGCTTTAGTGCATAACGATACAATACACTTCGCTAACCATAACGCGGTTCCTGTTGAGATTACAATACACCAAGCGCAGCCTCTACAACGCTCTAACTCTTGTGTTTGCGTCGCGGAGCCAGCACCCTGTAACGTAAACATGCTTCACTTCGGGACAGCGGGTCTGAGTTACTACGTATAGAAGTGAGGGCGATTGTAGAAAGGCGAAGTTGACAAATGCAACGGGGACAAAATACGACAACACAAATGAAATAGCCAACAGAACTGAGGGTAGTGGGTAGTGTTGCCGCGCTACAGTAGTGGTATTTTGAGAATTTTTCCATCCTATCACCGGAGGGGCGAATTATTTGGGAGGCTTCGTATTCCAATATTTGGACATATTAGTGGAAAATATGGAAATCCTAAAAATTGCGCGAAACATACAGTGTGTGAATTGTAAGAGACAGTTGCTCGATAAGAACGACCCCTACTCTGCCATCAACTGCACGCGGACATTCGTCGAGGGACTATTGAGCGGCAACACTCGGCGGCAAGGTGCTCACCTGTTTCCACTCCAATTATCAGCGTCGAGTTAAGGCGTTGGACCGTCGATGAGACCCACCAGACTGAGTTTTCTCAGAGTGCATTCCACCATTACCGCAACACACATTACTAGTAGTATATATGGATGTAAGTTGTAGTGTCCCTCGTGCCTGGTACGAAATACGACCCAGACAAGAAGCCTTCTGGTCTTGAGAATATAGATAAAAATGGTTTCTTCTTTGTGTCCTGCGACGTCCATACGCGTTTCGGAAATGTCACTCGATGCGTACTCAAGGCAGCAGTATAAACCTACCCGTGACATACACGCATGTACCATGCGTTCGACACCAACGTTTAGTAAGGGAGAGGTGTGCGTGGCATGGTAAACGGTAAGGATCGATCTAAACGAGGAGCGAATTTCGGGTTTTTCCAGAAATTTCGGGGTTTTTTTCTGTTTTGTTTCTGGTTTTACCAGGAAAACTTCAACTCCGAAAAAACTGGCCTCGAAGATTTACTGGTAATCCCGTAAATTTCTGTTTTTTTTTTGTGCACGGGTGAATACGATCGGGCAGCCCCACCGTGCTAGCCGTGCCACCCCTCACGAAAACACAACGCTGGTCAGGTTTGTCCCCGAGGTCCTCCACAGGCCATGGCCGAGCGCAGAAGGCGCAAAATCTTTCTGAGCTCTCACAATCGAGTTGACACAGTGACCGCACCGAGGTGCCCGACCGACCGAGCTCGCTGAGGGCTGTAGCTCAAGCGTTTGTAGCGTTGGGCGTCGTAGCGCGACGAGTTGGTGATGGATTCCACTCTCTGAGGCATCGACACCTGCCTACGAGCCAGGTCGACTCCAGTAGGACCACCACACGGATAGTTACCGAGAGTGCTGCTGCTGTAGTGACGGTTTTGTGCTTGGTTGACGGTTATTAGCGAGGCAACTGAAGCTCGTACTCGTTAAGGACCCATTTTAGAAAATACCGAAATTTCCGAAAAAAACATAAAAATGCTTTCCTCGTTAAGATCGACCCTAAGCGACAGTTCCTCACAGATGCTCCGAGCACCTTGGAGTAAAGTTAGGAGTATTGGAGACAAAATGCCTCAGGTGCTTCGTGTTCTCGCAGTTTTTGGGCTCTATGTACTTCGGAATACTGCTCGTATACTCGAAGTGTGAAGTATATTAGAAGCATCGTTTTATCATGGTGAAAGACTCGGCCGTCATTCCTTCCAGGTTTATTAATATTTTCATTTTTTCCATGCCATTCATTATCTTCGCACTTCCGTCTTTCTCCCTCCCTAGTCGTAACTCAGATCAGGGCTCACAAAGTAGGCTTCTCTCCCTTCCCCCCCACTACGGTTCTAGCCTGGTATTTTTATCGCGATAAGATTTCAGCACTTTCTTCCCTCGTCAACTCTCGTCGAGTTTTGCTGGGAGCATGTGACTGGCGTTTATAGCATTTTAAAATTCACACATGCTCTCATTACCTGGAAGTATAATTAGAGTATTTTCGAGAAAACGATATTTAAGAGATGCTCCGAGTACCTTGGAGTAACGTAAGGACTACCATGGTATTGGAGATAACATACCTCAGGTACTTCGTTTACTCGGAGTAATCTGACTAATTTAGATGGTTTTACCTTGAGTAGTGCTTGTACTTGAGTATAAGTACTGCTCATACTCCCAGTACTGTACTCGGAGTATTATGGCCTTCAGTACTGCTCATACTCCAAGTGCTCCGAGTACTTAGGCCACCAGTACTCTAATACTCTCAGTACTTGGAGTACGAACAATACTCGATACTCCGAGTATGCTCGGAGTATCGAGAAAACTCGGAGCACCTGTGCAGTTCTTCTAACAAGAACGGTGGGAATGAGGAGCGTGACAGACTCCTTCAAGTGGTCAAACTCCTAACTGCATTAAGCTACTGCGTTGGCGGTTCTTCTCTTTTTGCTGTGTTGCTGCAATTGTCATTGATTGGATCGTTTTGTATTAAGAGCGATTTATGTCAGCACAGAAACCTTTTCGACTCATTGGCAAGTATATAGGTTGGTGGTGTGAGTTGTGGGTTGTGGGTGAGAGAGGAACTGGGTGGGTCGGTTGACCCTTGGGCCGGTTGTCCCAACACCACCCACCAATATTTCTCGTGAAGCGATGCGCGTCAGCGCAAAAGCCTTGTACAGGAGTGGATCGGTGGGGTGTCGGTGTTCGTGGTCATTTTCTTTTCTTTTCTTTTCTTTGTTTTGTTTTCCATCCCATTTAATATCTTCGCCCTTCCTTTCTCGCTCCTTCCTATATACTAATTGTCGTATAGTATGTACCTCAGATCCGGGGTCACAAAGTAGGCTCTTATCTCCCCCCCCCCACTACGGTTCTTGCCTACGATGTTTATCGCGAGAAGATTTCAGCATGTCTTTCCTCGTCAGCTCTCGCGTCGAATGGTGCTAAGCAGGCCGGAAACGTAGGGCATCGTGTTTGTGTACTCGGCAGGTCAAATACGTACGTACGTAGGTATACGCGAAAATAAAGGAATAACAAAATGCAAAATGCGAAAAAAAGTACGAGTTTTGTATTCTGCATCATTTCATAATTTTTGTTTTCATTGTCTTTTTGTTTTATTTTCTGGTTTTGCTCGTGTCGTACGAGTAGTGTTCTCGTACCCGGTACGTTGGCAGCTCATAACAAATCGGATAGAAAAAAAAGAAAAATGCTGCTGCTGCTGCTGTACCAGGAATATATGGCAAGCGCTGGTCTGGTGTACGGATGTATCATCACCTACCAGGTATCGAGGCTCAGCCAACTTGCCACCAC
>MEHQ01001936.1:0-16744 GCA_008828725.1 Saccharina japonica | reverse complement strand
CCACTTTCAGTTTTATACCGCGCGAAAGATGACTCCGGAAATGTCGATATGTTTTTATGTGTAAAGAGTCCAAATATATCACGATATAGAGTTTTATATATGTCTAGTGTCTGTGCCGATTCTTCATCCTAAAAAGGTACCAGTTCTGTGGTCACAAAACTACGACACAGAGATACTACGTTCAAGTGCAGTAAGCAGAGCCGACAATGCAATGTCATATACGACAGGCAAGACCTACCCTGCTAGCAATCCAGGTGCATGCAAGAGAAAGAGAGAAAAAAGAAAGAAAAGCGAAAAGGAAAAAAAGGAAAAAAAAGTCGGAAGAATACTAAAGCAAATCAACAATAAAGCAACCGAACAAAAGCATTTCAAAATTAAAGAACGAAAGTGTCGTGCTTCTCCCGGAGGAGATGCGACATCCAATAAAAACCAAATGAAATGCAACGAAATGAAATGGACCGAAAAAAAAAAAAAAAAACTACGTATCTACGAAGAAAGCCTCGACGGTCTTCCAAATCGAAGTACGGCCCCGCCTGTAGACCTCACTGCCCCACGAGCCTGGAAGCCTCGAAGTCGCAGGGATTCTGATCAATCGGAGCATTTGCTCAAATAAGGAACTACAATTCCAGAACTAGAAATCGTGTATCACCAAGTTTGGGCCGTCCAGTTACAAGGCAGCCTCGTTGTGCGCGCAGTGGACTCGTTGTGATACAAGTCGCGGTCGAGGTCGGCTGGTTCCGGACAGCATCAACCGCAGCAGCAGCGGCAGTACCAGCAGCAGCCGCATTCATTGGCACTTGCCGAAGCTGTTGGGCCATCCCGTCATCGGCATTCACTTTGAGGTGAGGCAACTTCGAGGGAACGCACAGGTGTACACCCAGCAGGAGGTCGGTGTGCATCAAGCTAGACGTTGCTGCGAGTTAGGGCTGTCAGAAGCTGAAGCCAGATTATTATAGTTGAGTGCTGATACGGTGGGGGCCCGGTGTTAAAAAACGTCAATTTGGCTTCCAGGCTCAAAGTCTTATTTCGTGTGCCCTCACCAGCAACATTTACGGCATTTCCTACAGTAGTAACCATCTGAGAACGGTACTTTTTTTTGTGGGTTCTGCCGATGGCTGTACTGAAATAACCAAGGCGACAATTCACACACCGGTTGTGTCCAACAATGCCCTGAGTGAAAATGAAAATTCGCGTTCGCGTCGATTTTTATATTTTTCAGTTTTGCTTTAGTTATAGCCTTGAAATGCTATTTTTGGTAAGGATTTCAAATGGTCAATTTTCAATATATTTATTTTCGGCTGGCTCAGGAAACCACATTCTAGACCCGATATTGAAAATGTGTTCCCGGAGGATTGTGGTGACAAGCTATACGATCATCACGTGTTCGTAAGATCATCGTTTCGTTTTCTTTTCTGAAACCGTGAGGCCTGCTGCTTCGAAGACAGTCACGATGACTGTCATCATTTTAGCGAGACCCTCCGCAGACTTTGAGACAATTCCTGCATCATCGGCGTACAGCATACCCCATACAGCCCTTCGCACGCATGCCAATGGTACCTCTTTTCCAACCTACATCCTCCTTGAGGTGAACCAAATCCCTCATGATGTCTTCGTCTTCGCTGAAGCGTACGAGAACAACGTGTATCACAGCAGCGAAAAAACGTTGAACAGAGTGGCGACAGCACGCAGCCTTGTCGTAGCCCCTGCGTGACATTAAACCAATCAGAGTGCTCACCATCATCTGTGCGACGCAAGCGCGCATGCCGTCGTGGAACTGGCGGATGATTGTAAGCATCTTGGTTGGTATGCCAACGCGCGTAAGAACCTGCCACAAGCAGCTCTCGGTCAACAGAGTCGTATGCTTTCTGCAGATCGATGAAGCACATGTACAAAGGGATTTTCTGTCTCGTCCGAGTTCTTGTAATCGTCGTACTACGAACAGCATGTCGACTGTTGATCGTGTAGGACGAAAACCGCACTGTTCCTCAGGGAAGATGCCTCGGTCCTCGCAGTAGTTGCTGATACGGGATGCGACGATTTTCAGCAACACTTTCCTGCATGGGCAACAAGTGAAATCCCTCTGTAGTTGTTGCAATCAGTTCGGTCCTTCTTTTTGTAAAGTACCTTGATGATCGCGTCTTTCCACTGCTGGGGGACTTCACCCGTTATCCAAACATTGACAAGAATGTGGTGGAAGCATTGGATGAAATCGGGGTGATCGATTTTCAGTAGCTCGGCGGGCAGGTCGTCTGGTCCTACCGCTTTCCAATTCGGCATTGTCTTAACGGCTCCCATCATCTCGTCCACAGATGGCTCATCGCCAAGTGATTGTTCAAGCGGTCGTGGTGGCAATGGATCGATTATAGTGGGATCAAGTTTCAGTGATTTCGTGTTCAAGAGTTTGTGGAAGGCTCACATCCACCGTTCACGAATTAGCACTTTATCCCGTAGCAGCGTGCCATCCTCGGTCCCTAATGAACTCTCCTTCGCGCTTTCTTGCCCTCCAACCCTACGGTGGGGGGGTTCGATAGGAAAACCGGCGGACGGAAAGAGGAAAGAGACGGCAACAGAGTAGGGTACCAGACCGACCTAGCTGGTAGAACCTGCTGTACACTGGGCACAAACCTGCCTCGGCTGGCCTGAGTCTTTGGTGTGCTCCGGCTGGGTGTCCTTATCCTGTCGTTCTCAGTCTTGCTCTTGTTGCGCTGTTTTCGGGTCCATTTCTATTTTCTTTCATTTCATTTGGTTTTTTATATGATGTCGCATCTCCTTGGGAGAAGCACGACACTTTTTTCTTTTCATTTTGTCATGCTTTTGTTTGGTTGTTGATTGTTGATTTGCTTATTATGTTTACTTTTATTATTTTTCCTTTTCGCTTTTTTCTTTTTTTTCTCTTTTTTCTCTTGCATGCACCTGGATTGCTAGCAGGGTAGGTCTTGCCTGTCGTATAGGCATTGCATTGTCTGTTCTGCTTACTGCACTGAGCGTAGTATCTCTGTGTCGTAGTTTTGTGACCACAGAACTGGTACCTTTTTAGGATGAGAATCGGCACGGACACTGGGTGTGCTGGATGTCGACGGGTAGAAAGGAAGGTTTAATGTGAAGAACACACACACACACAGTACCCTTCAGGTGCTTGTAAAAGCCTCGCTGGTCGTTATCAGCTAGGAGTRTCTCGGTTTCGGCTAGGTACTCTTCGAAATACGCATGTACCCCTACAGCGACCACCTCCCGAAGATTCGCACACGCGGTCCTCAGAGTCTTCCACGCGGTACTATCTCGGGAGTGAGTGCGTAGGTGCTGTCGCGCCTCTTCCCTCGCGGACCATGCTATTTTGAAGGCAGCCGAGGCTTCAGCCGTCTCACACCATCGACGCTTCGTGGCTGGTGCGATGTGGGTGGTACCTCGGCTTCTACCGCATCGACGACGGTTGAGGTGAACATAGTAACCATACCAGCAATGTTGTGTGGTTGGAAAGGTTGGTTGAGAGTGGAAACGACTCTCGCAACTACTCGCTCACGACATTTTCCGTCGGACATAAACACCTTGCGGTCAAACGGTCGGCCTTTTGGCGTCTTGCGTGCTTGTCGGTTCGATGCAAAATGTCCAGAGAGACGAACCTTCATGTGTACGATATTGTGGTCTGAATCAGCCTTAGCTGGTGGCCGAGGTTGAGGGACAACTTTAACATCGTGTACTCTAGGCCGGTGGACTTGTCGGGTTAGGATGGTAATCAATGCGCTTACGGTCATTCGGGCCGGTGCCGTTGTGAGTATGCGAGATTCCACCCTTGCGTGTGCTCAAAAAAGTGTTGGCGAGAGCTAGCTTGCAATTGGTAGCGAACGACAGAAGTCGTTTGCCATTATCGTTGATTCAAATCGCGGCCGTATGCTCCCAGAACTCTGTTTTCATTATCATCGCACCCTAGTCTCTGCCTAGTTCGTGCATTAGCATCTATCAGTACGAACAAACACTCTCTAGTTGGAATCTGCTCGACTAGGTCCTCAAGCTTTTTCCAGAAAACACGTTTCAGCTCGGCGTCTTTGGTCAGTATCGAGTCATACAAGTTGTATTGTAGTAAAATATCCATTTTTAATGGCGCTGAAAACGTTTCCGTTTTGGGGTTAATTCCTTACTGTCAGTAAGGAATAAAAACGAAAACGGAAAAATTTCAGCGCCATCAAAAATGGATATTTTACTACAATACAACTTGTANTATTTTTCAGTTTTGCTTTAGTTATAGCCTTGAAAGGCTATTTTTGGTAAGGATTGCAAATGGCCAATTTTCAATATATCTAATTTCGGCTGGCTCAGGAAACCATATTATAGACCCGATATTGAAAATGTGTTCCCGGAGGATTGTGGTGATTAGCTATGTGTGTTCTTCACATTAAACCTTCCTTTCTACCCGTCGACATCCAGCACACCCAGTGTCCGTGCCGATTCATCATCCTAAAAAGGTACCAGTTCTGTGGTCACAAAACTACGACACAGAGATACTACGCTCAGTGCAGTAAGCAGAGCAGACAATGCAATGCCATATACGACAGGCAAGACCTACCCTGCTAGCAATCCAGGTGCATGCAAGAGAAAAAAAGAGAAAAGAAAGAAAAAAGCGAAAAGGAAAAATAATAGAAAGTAAACATACTGAAGCAAATCAACAATCAAGCAACCAAACAAAAGCATGACAAAATAAAAAAAAAAAAAAGTGTCGTGCTTCTCCCAGAGAGATGCGACATCTAGTTAAAAGAAACCAAATGAAATGAAACGAAACGAAATGAAATGAAATGAACCGAAAAAAAAACAGTGCCAACAAAGCAAGACTAAGAACGACAGGAAAGGACAGGCAGCCAGAGCACACCAAAAGTACCTTCCAGCCAGCTGAGGCAGGTCTGTGCCGGTAGTACAGGCAGGTTTTACCAGCTAGTCGGTCTGGTACTGGTACCTACTCTGTTTTCCGTCTCTTTCCTGCTTTCGTCCGCCGCGGTTTCCCTACGAACCCCCCCACCCTCTGTCTCCATTCCCTTGGGCGCCACCCATACAACGGATAATACGTGGCACTTCCTACTCAGTTCCGTTTCGTCCTTGTGCCTCACACGAGAGTCCAGGAAAGAGAAGAGGAAGCAACAAAAAACAAAATGTATACGTACGTAGCTAAGCAGCCAAAGAAAGTCCTAGGAAAATACGGTGGGGCGGAGAGACAAAGGCAAAAGCGATCACGGCAAAAATAAAAAATAAAACAAAATAAATGGATGATGCGAGGGATTGTAGCATCGCTGTCGTGCCCGCTACAACAGGCGTTACACCAAGCAAAAACATGAAAGAATAAAGAATAAAAAATAAATAAAAAGATCACCAGAAATAACCAAGGGAAACAATACCCAGTTCGCCATCCACCCAGCCAGGAGGTAGTACTTCTTCCTCATCACAGTGATAAGAACGAGAGTAACAACGAAACTAAAGAAGACGAAACGAAACGAAAAAAAAAAACAACAAACAAACAAACAAACAAACAAAAAAACACAACAGAGCCGCGTTCGAAGCAGCTACAGAGGTGCGCGGCACGGGTAGTCTAGGCGGGACTTACTAGTCAGCCTGGTACCTTGCTATCCTGTCGGCTGTCTCCCTCCTGCTTTCATCAACCGCGGTTTCTGTACGACTGTTGCCCCCTCCCTTCCCATTCCCTTGTGCACCCCCCGCGACGGATGCGTGGCGCTGTCTACTCAGTTCCGCCTCGACCTTGTGCCACCGGACCATGAACTGTTCAGCCGCTTCGAGGACCCCTCTGTACCACTTGCCCACTTTAGTTGCTGCAACGGTCCACGCTGCGGTCTCTACTCCAAACACCAACGGGACCTGTGCCGTGGACCCCTTGGTGGCTTGAAACACCTTGAGGTCTTCAGCAATGCATTTCTGCCAGGACTTTGGTTGTCCGCCCGGTCTGCGTCCCTCCCCACCCGTCATGGTCCCGAACATCACCCGACTGGGTAGTCGCCCCTTGGGTTGCCGTGCCACGGCTCCCGCAAAGAACAGCCGTCGTTTACGGATCGTCGTTTCGATGCTCTCGCATCGTGTCTGCTTGAGAGCCTTTGCGTACGAGAGGGTCCTATAGTCGCCACGCTGCCGACGCTGGAAGCCAATGACACGCAGGAGGATTTGGTGGTGTACCGTTCGGAGCCTGGCGAAGTGTTGTGCACTGAGGGTCCACGTCACACATCCGTATAGCAGGGTCTCAATCACCTCGGCCTTCAACATGCGGACTTTCAGACTGAGTCGAGCCGTCTTCATGTCGTACAACTCTGYTCCGAACCGTTTGAAGCACGCCCACATAGACGGATCCGTCGTTCGATTTCGAGTGAGAGGTCAGCGTCTTCGTGGATAATGCCGCCGGGTACAAGAAGTGGCTCGTTTGTCTATACCTCTGACCAGCTGCTTCGATAACGAGCGGCGGAGGAGGGGGTGTCTGGTCCCGTGTTCGTAAGATCATCGTTTCCGTTTTCTTTTCTGAAACCGTGAGGCCTGCTGCTTCGAAGACAGTCACGATGACTGTCATCATTTTAGCGAGACCCTCCGCAGACTTTGAGACAATTCCTGCATCATCGGCGTACAGCATACCCCATACAGCCCTTCGCACGCATGCCAATGGTACCTCTTTTCCAACGACTACATCCTCCTTGAGGTGAACCAAATCCCTCATGATGTCTTCGTCTTCGCTGAAGCGTACGAGAACAACGTGTATCACAGCAGCGAAAAACACGTTGAACAGCAGTGGCGACAGCACGCAGCCTTGTCGTAGCCCCTGCGTGACATTAAACCAATCAGAGTGCTCACCATCATCTGTGCGTACGCAAGCGCGCATGCCGTCGTGGAACTGGCGGATGATTGTAAGCATCTTGGTTGGTATGCCAACGCGCGTAAGAACCTGCCACAGCAGCTCTCGGTCGACAGAGTCGTATGCTTTCTGCAGATCGATGAAGCACATGTACAAAGGGATTTTTCTGTCTCGTCCGAGTTCTTGTAATCGTCGTACTACGAACAGCATGTCGACTGTTGATCGTGTAGGACGAAAACCGCACTGTTCCTCAGGGAAGATGCCTCGGTCCTCGCAGTAGTTGCTGATACGGGATGCGACGATTTTCAGCAACACTTTTCCTGCATGGGCAACAAGCGAAATCCCTCTGTAGTTGTTGCAATCAGTTCGGTCCTTCTTTTTGTAAAGTACCTTGATGATCGCGTCTTTCCACTGCTGGGGGACTTCACCCGTTATCCAAACATTGACAAGAATGTGGTGGAAGCATTGGATGAAATCGGGGTGATCGATTTTCAGTAGCTCGGCGGGCAGGTCGTCTGGTCCTACCGCTTTCCAATTCGGCATTGCCTTAACGGCTCCCATCATCTCGTCCACAGATGGCTCATCGCCAAGTGATTGTTCAAGCGGTCGTGGTGGCAATGGATCGATGATAGTGGGATCAAGTTTCAGTGATTTCGTGTTCAAGAGTTTGTGGAAGGCTCTCATCCACCGTTCACGAATTAGCACTTTATCCCGTAGCAGCGTGCCATCCTCGTCCCTAATGAACTGCTCGCTTCGCGCTTTCTTGCCTTCCAAGCCTACGGTGGGGGGTGTCATAGGGAAACCACGGCGGACGAAAGCAGGAAAGAGACGGCAAACAGAGTAGGTACCAGACCGACTAGCTGGTAGAACCTGCCTGTACTACGGGCACAAACCTGCCTCGGCTGGCTGGAAGGTGCTTTTGGTGTGCTCCGGCTGGCTGTCCTTTCCTGTCGTTCTTAGTCTTGCTCTGTTGGCGCTGTTTTTTTTTCGGTCCATTTTCATTCCGTTGCATTCCATTTGGTTTTTTATTGGATGTCGCATCTCCTCTGGGAGAAGCACGACACTTTCTTTCTTTTATTTTGTCATGCTTTTGTTTGGTTGCTTGATTGTTGATTTGATTCAGTATATTTACTTTTTATTCTTTTTTCCTTTTCGCTTTTTTTTTCTTTTTTCTCTTTTTTCTCTTGCATGCACCTGGATTGCTAGCAGGGTAGGTCTTGCCTGTCGTATATGGCATTGCATTGTCTGCTCTGCTTACTGCTAAAAATCGACGCGAACGCGAATTTTCATTTTCACTCAGGGCATTGTTGGACACAACCGGCGTGTGAATTGTCGTCTTGGTTCTTTCAGTACAGCCATCGGCAGAACCCACAAAAAAAAAGTACCGTTCTCAGATGGTTACTACTGTATATATATGATGATTCTTATTTTTCTTGACTAAAATTGTATTTTTTTCGGTGTTTCTTATTTCATATTTTCACATGCCGTGAGAACCAGATATATGACGTTGACATTGTACAGGTCAGCCGAAACCGACGAGTGCGGTACTATCACACTACGGTAATACCTTGGATATGAGGGTACTCTTTTGACCTCCCCAGTCAACAAACCTGTACTGTTACTAAACCAAAGCCTGCCATAGACTCTTTACGTATGTATACAAAGTGTAGACTAACACTAGGCAGATCAACTCGCCCCCTCCTGTTGCCCAATCCGTAGCAGCACCCACGCCCCAACAACGGCGCCCTCATCCGTGCTGTACGACTCCAACGGAAACTTGAAATCATTCGTGATTCCATCAGCATGGAGCATCACGCGGTAGTCATACCCACACCTACTGTAGACCTCTGGTGTGCTCTACGTACACGTGTGTGTTTTTTCTTTTCCTCACAAGCGGACATTTCGACATTTGACTTGTGATAAACTGTGAAAAACAAAAACTGTCGGGGAAAAAATAAAATGAAGAAAACAGAATAATGTCCGCTGTGATTAGACTTTATGACTTTACTACTGCTGTATATACCTGGTTTACTTTTCTGTACAGTACTCGCACATAGCACAGCTGGAAGGTTTTAACGTTTGGCGTTTCTCATTCGGTGCCACACTCCGGAGCGACCTCATTTCTTCAATTGGATAGAACCAAAATCATTGCTGTTTCGTATATAGCAATTTCTTATTTCGTTTAACGGTTTGAGCTGTCTTTCTTACACGCAATTCTTTTTTTTCTCACAATCTCAGCCCCTGTTTCTTAACAGGATATTTCTTAAACGATGGCCCCCACTGTGGCTCTCTTAAACTGGAGAGCATTTCTGGCTACGTCGGCACCCATTAACCTGCATCACAAACGGAGTTTAGTCGCAGCGATCGCCCGGAAATTCCGAACAAAGGTGCCTTGCTCAAGGCCAGTTTGAAAAAAATGTTTTATACTAGTGCAAAGAAGGGCATTGGCTTGGGGCCGTATCTCGAAGGCATCCATTAGGTCGTGGGCGGTACGTGTTTTTGACTTTATGCAACAATTTATCCCCGTCTATGTACAGTACACAAACTGTTTGTGCTAATGCTGCGCAAAACTCGTCTAGACTACCCGTACCGCGCACCTCTGGTGTAGCTGCATCGAACGCCGCCCTGTCGTATGTTCGGTTTCGTTATCGTTTATTTTATGCCTATCATTCTTATCCCTGTGATAAGAAATAGGTCCTACCCGGCTAGGTGGATGGCGAGCTCGGTACGTTTCCTGTTTATGTACGTAGTGGTTTTGTATTAGTTTTCATTTTTATTTTTTTGTTTATTGATTGGTGCGTTGCATGTAGCATCTCCTCCGGGGAGGGCACGACAGAGGTGTTACAACTAAGCCCTAGCGGCTAAGACACGCCAAAAACGGGTTTAAGACAAGTACCCTAAGGCCCGCCGCAGGCTAAAAAAATTGGGGTAAGACACGCTTCAAGACATTTGTCTCAAGCGCCTTTTATTGTCTTAAATGTCTTACATGGATAAGGCATTTCCCTTTAAAAAATGTCTTAGACGTGTCTTACTGCGTTTTCTCGCCCTAGCAGGCGTTTCTATCAGGTATACTAAAATCCACAACTTTTGTCACGCGGATTTCGCTCGAAAGCGGTGTGCTATCATCCTTGAGGCAATACATAATGACGGATATCCTCACCATTGCCTAAATCGTCGTTCATAAAGAGATATATATCTATGGTGTGCATACGATCCCCTACACAAAATTAAAATATTACGATGATAAGCACAAAATCTGGGAATCTCACGCCGATTTTGTATTTTGGGCTTGGCGTTTGCCCACGTGTTTTCAAAGGGCAAACCAAGGGATTGATCACTGCTCCCATTTTTTTTTTTTTTTTTCCCCCGTCGGTTTTGGCCAAAAACAACAATAACCCTAAAAATGTGCGTAGTCTACGAAAAACAAATGAAAATAAAGCATTAATGAATGGCTTTGGAAGTCTTGGACGAAGCATGTGCCTATGCTCGTATCTCACACAGGAAAAACGGCGTGAGAAAGCGGGGAAGCAATTGAAAAGTCCACTTCATAGTACATAGCATTGTACAGATTATACATCACAATCCAATGTCGAAGCTTGTATGCTCACACCTCCATCTGACGATAGCAAGCGGTAATAAAACAGCCCAGCATACATGTGCAGCAGTGCGGGTGCGTGCATGCACATGTACGAAGGAACACATCAACAGCAGTACAATAACAACGGACTGCAAACATTCAGTGTACAGCAGTATATCGCTGTGTTGTGATCGATGGTAAGGTATTCGTGGTTGTTGATTTATTTGTAATATAACCGTTCTCTCCTCTCAGCTCCAGCAAAACCAAGGTAATTCGTACTCACATTCAGTGAAATCTAGAATTACACTGTTTGCCTTGGGGTCACGGGTAATTTTCAGGGATGCGTATTTCCTCACCCGGAACCCAAAAATTTCCGGGAAACAGCCTTTTTCAGCCTTTCCTAAATTTTTCCCCTATTTCCTCTCATTCGAGGAAAAGAAGGCGTAATTTTTGGGAGGGGACAAAAATTATCATCCCCGGGTGGCCCATGCACTACATGAAGCACAAGCATAAGATTCGTTCAAGTAGTAGTTGTGCACACTGCAAGTACCTGAACCCCCCGCGGCCCTTTTCGTCAAATTGAGTCTCTAGCTTTTGATTGAGTGTCACGTATAATACGAATACGTCAAATAAGCGTGTTATCATAAAAAATTAAACCCCATTGCTTAGTCCCAACAAGGGAATCGGAGACACTTTTTTTTAACGCATTTCATTCATTATTGTTGTTCTTGACAGTCGGAACATCGATTACATACAGCAGTATGTATACTGTAGTACCTGTATGCAAACATAATACGTACGTACGTGGAAACATGGTTTAACGCGCGTATCATCGTATACTTGTTGTCTAGTATATGGAAGCACACGCGGGTACCAAGGGGGTTCAACATAATGGAACAACACGAGTGGATGTAAGAAGCTCAGGTGGTGGAATCGTACCAAAATAGGCCTACGCACCTAGCTAGTGGGCCGACATAAATAGCCATCACGGTAACGTGCGCAATGTGTTTATCGGTATGCTAGAGCAAACCGCAGTCAGAGCGTGTGTAAGTTCGCCAGAGAGGAACAACGACTAACTAAGTGATCACGTATCAAGCCACATAGTGATGTCGCCCGAAAACGGAAAACCCATACCGTTCGTGACAAGGAAGAAGCATGGGTTCTACGTTTAGGCGCCAACAGGAAATGCGCAACACACCCTGTCGGAGTGGGAGCATCTGTAAGCTGTTCACTTCCAGATGCGGCGACAGCGGACAAGGCGTCACGGGTAAGTGGGAAATGCGCTGTTGTTGGTCAGAGATATACGCGCAATTTCGAAAGCGGGAATCACGAACGGGGCTACATAACGAGGTACCCACATCGCCCGAGTACGCGAAACCATCATGAACGAGGCTACATGGGTTATAACGAGGTACCCACATCGCCAGAGTACGCAAAACCATAAGCAGCTTTCCCACGACAAGGACCTTAAGGTACGGCAGCCTTCGACGGAAAGTATGGGTATGAGGCCACCAAACGTCCCAGGTGATACAAGTAACAGCAATACAAGATCAAAACAACAGACAGAAAGTATGGGTGATATCACCAGCAACGGATGGAGGCCTCATTCCAACCCAATACTTTCATAATGGCAGAATACATCAGTATACAGAAAAAGGTAGAACTCTGGTCTTATGGTTAATGCGGTCAACTGTGATGGCGGGACTTTGTCCCAACGTGCTATTACTGTAATAATACAAGTATGTCTCTGTCATGAGTGTGTCAACTGGATGATGAGCACCTCTTGCTCGGGTGTTTGAGCGATGCTCGTGCTGAGCTGTGTGTCGATCCCAGTCTATTTTGGTCGATCCCCGTCTAGTTTGGCCGATCCCAGTCTATTTTGTGTCCTATTTTTAGTTTGTACTGGTGATGTGCTACTGCCTGCCGCACGAGTATGTGTGTGTGTTGTCTTCACACGAAATCCGTTCTTTCTACTCAACCACATCAGTACACCCAGTGCCTGTCCTGATTCCCAATCCTAGAGATACAAATTATGTGGTCACAGACTGTGAAACAGAGAAAAACCTAAACAAAATAAACGCAAATGAATACATATATGAAGCAAGTGAGATGCTTAACGTACCGGGTACGAGAACGTACTATATATTTCTGGTGCATCTCTTTAATATCCGACAAACTGAGACGAAGTTTAGAAATATACCTGTTTCGTGATCAAAACCAGAGATAAACTTGGCCCATTTATCATGCTTTTTGGGTGTAAAATGAAGCCAAATAGCGTATTTTTGGCCTCCGGCGGCGCCTTCAGCGGGATCCTCCGGAGGCGCCTCCGGCGGGCCCTCCGGGGGCGCCTCCAGCAGGGCCCCCTCGGCCGGAGGGGGCGTTTTTGGCTCGCTTCGCTCGCCTGACTTTAGTCGACTAGTTGGCTGGCTAGCGCCAGCCAACTAGTCAACTAAAGTCAGATAGTTGGCTGGCTTCGCCAGCCAACTAATAACTAGGCGGGAACTCCAGCCAACTCACAGCCCTAGTAACAGCAGTATATATAGTATAATACCTAAAGTGTACGTAGGTATGTACTACCACAGATACCAGGTATTCGCCATCCGATTTGCGTTTTGCACTATGTTATCATTTACCAGATATATTTTGTTTGTTCCATGAGACAAGACGCGGCGCGCAGCTTGAGCCAGTAGGAGGTGTGCCGTAAACAGGCAGCGGTGATGCTGCTGTGTGTGTGGACTCGGGAGACATCCCGCCGAAGGTCGTTATGTTTGCCTCATAGGCATTACCACCACTCATTATTATCACGATACGACGTATCTCGCACGTATTTAAAGAAATAATAGGGCAATAAAAGAAATACTAAACAGGAAACACAAGACGCATAATATGATACAAGTAACTTTTGCGTATAATATATCGCTCATATTATGTTGTTCGTTGTTCGTACCGATACCTGTTGTAGTCGATATTCCGACTGTCAAGAACAACAATAATAATGAATGAAATGCGTAAAAAAAGTGACTCCGATTCCCTTGTTGGGACTAAGCAATGGGTTTCATTTTTTATGATAACACGCTTATTTAACGTATTCGTATTATACGTGACACTCAATCAAAAGCTAGAGACTCAATTTGACGAAAAGGTTGTCCTGAGTAAATGTTCATCGGTTTCAGTTGATTTTTCACTTGTTCGCGTCCTCGTTGATTTCGCCCTGCAGCCATTTGATACTGGAATAATATGACTGCCGTAGTGCTGATAGCGACCTCTCATGTACGAATGAATATAGTCGTGTCGCGAGGTAAAAATCATCAGCGCAAAGCAGGAAGTTTGCAGTTGGTTACAGCAGTGCGCTGCTTCATACGCATGCATGTAGCGATCGCGACCTTATTTTCCACTAAAGTTGTAAACATGTAAACATGGACGCTGGATGTCTCAACGAAATCCCAGCGTCCCAGCTGCATTTGCGCCGAGTGCACCCTTTCCATTCGAATATGTTATCTCATATGGATGATTATATTTTATATTATTAGAGTGTTTGCGTTATTTTTTTTTTTTACTTTTACTTCTCTAAAAATTCTGCCGAAGGAAGGATTTGAGGTAAATTTTTGAAAAAACGGCAAAAATTTACGTTAGAGAAGTATGTTTTTGATCAAAAGTTACGGTAACTTTTGTCTCTCAGTTTGATTGGCCTACACGCACCGAGCATTCTACCGACGCAGAACGCCCCAAATTATGGGAGATGTCTCCATGTCTCCCATAGGGCCCCAACCTTGCTGCTTACTCTACACAACACAACAACCGGTGGGAGCACCGAGGCTCGGGAGGTGTGCTACAGCAGTATGATACGGACAAGCGGTGCTGGATTTTGCTAACGGGGCGCCGGCGGACTGCTGGCGGCCCGCTACGGTACGCTCTCGCCGGCTTGGTGTCGTGGAGGATGCGCTGTTCAGAAGAACTACTCGTACGAGTCGTATGGAGACGTACTCGTACCGCCTTGCTTGTAGAGCGCGACAGGATGACAGATCGCCGTGTATCATTTCAATTTCACCACACTGCGGTAGCAGCACTAGCAGCACTAGCAGCAGCGGCGGCGCGCCGCCACGGTCTATATATGTCGGGCGCCGGGCGGGCTTGGAGCGGAGCGTGCCGGCGCGGTGTCGCGCGTAGGTCGTGGGCAGCAGCAGCAGCAGCACACGACGACAAGAATAGTTGGACCCAAAATCGAAAAAAGCGAAAACGGAAGCTGTTGCTTCTGCTGCTCTGCTGCTGCTCTGCTGCTGTTGCTGCTGCTGTTGCTGCCGCTGCTGCTGGGGCTGCCGCTGCTGCTGGGGCTGCCGCCACGTAGCTGCAGCCACCGGTGCTGCTGCTTGCGGTCGTGGGATTGCAGCTGCGGCACTGCGGTCATACCCCTGCCGCCGCCACCGTTGCTGGGCTGCCGTTCCTCTCGTACGCTACTTTTTGTTTTCGTTGTTTCTTTGGTTTGCCGCATTGCCTCACCCCACTTCCCTTATTATTTTCGGAGGCGTCGCCTGCAGGATTTTGTTTACTTCTATCGCAAACACACCGAAACCTTGAGGGGAAGGGAATTCACTTTTTTTAGCGGAAGGAAAGTATATATTTGTTTTACTTCTATCGCAAACACTCTATTAAATTGTATATTCCTTGCGATGATGTCGCTCGCCGGCATAACACCGATTCCTCTGTAGGATAGATCACTATCTGTGTGATTAGGATGGGCATGTGGGGCGCTCGTACGTAATCGCTTTCGATGCTTGCACAGCAGCTTGGCAACAAATGAGAACTGAACGATTATATATCATTGGGGTCTCTCTCACGGGAGAGGATGGTCCATCCCCTACCCCCACGCTCGTGTAATTTAGACTTCGTTTTGTGTAGGCGTTTTAGTACCGGGACCATGGATATTGCAGACCCACAACGCGTGCTTCACACGGCGTCCGGAGACCTAGCTCGATACCTACAGGGGTAATGGGTTGATTWATGGATGCCTCGCTACTTTCTCCTGGTGTGGCTGGTTTTTGGGGCTCTGAAAAGTTCGAGGGCGATAGAGCGAGAACATTTTGGCCTCTAAAAAACTCGTCGCAGGGTGGTGTGCCTGGCAGAGTCGTTGGTGCTGCAACCCTGACCGCTAGTGCTGCATGCATCCTTGTTGGCAAGAACTGAGCATGCTTGTAGTCAAGGCGTCTTCCTATACTTCGCAAGTTACCGTTTGAGAAACGATGTTCCACACATTGTAAACCTACTGTCTGCTTCAACAATTTGTTTGAAATTTCTGTCGAGATGTCATTCCAGCCTGTTCCAGGACCACAACACCACAACCAACAAAAATGTTACTACAGCAGTCAGCAACATTACGAAATGATTTGCGAACGAGTTATTGCCCTGTAAACAACTGCTGCTGCTGCTTCTTGGTGGCTGCCATGTACTGCTGTTTGTACTCGTAATTGCCCTGTAAACAACTACAGTACCGTACAGGACACCTAATAAGAAGCGGGAAATGTGGTCCAGGCTGGATTTCTTATTTGAAAGCTGATTTTCAATTTCTAGATAACGACTCCCGAATTTCTTTTTTTACTCTCAATCTCAGCCTGGCTTTCTTGTTAGCCTCTTTCTTTTAGTAGGTATCCTGCACTGCTGTACTGCACTGCTGCTGTTTCTTGGTGTGGGAGTCATGTACTACGTACTGTTTGTACTCGTAAGCAGGTTAGACTTATCGTACGATGCCCTTGCTTGTGGTCTGTTGACAGTTTTGCAATGTACTATTAATATGTACTATTAATACTACTGTATCATATCGTAAAATCCTCAATCTCACACCTGTGTGTGTTTTGTTTTTCAATAATCTATTTACCACCATATAGCATGAGGTCAAATATCAGCACTCAACGTTTCAACGCTATTGCTGTAATAGTCTACTGTAGTAGTAATAGTCCATATATCGACCATTTATGACGGTCGTAACAGAAAATAATCACCGACCGTTGTAATGTCGCTGCTGTATACATAGTAGTACAATCCTAACAGAGATATATCGACCCAACCTGTGTTTCTTATTCGGAGAAAATGCGCTTTACAACAATTTACACAAAGCAACTGCTCTCGATTTTCTTGTTGTCACGTTAATATCACGATACGACCTTCTACTCGTCGTCTGATCCAATGCGCTGTCGACTCGAGGGTGAACAAAAAACAAAACACATGCAGGAGGAAAGTGAAGTAAATAGATTATCAACATTAACCCGGTCTCTAACTCAGTCTAAACAGAAAGGACGTGCTACTGTGTACATTCTTACTCTGTACAGTGAAGGTGGGGGGGG
>MEHQ01002242.1:0-11061 GCA_008828725.1 Saccharina japonica | reverse complement strand
CTGTACAGGGTACGAACCCTGTCAAGGTAAGCCCTTCAGACCTTACAGGGTGGGGTGTCATCCTACCTAGTGCAGGGTTCGCTTTCTCAAGACCCTGTCAAGGTCCCAACCTTGGAAAGGGTGTACTTGGTTGACCCTGTACAGGGTGTAGACCCTGTAAAGGTCTGAGTGATTAACCCTGTACAGGGTATCGACCCTGTCAAGGTAAGCCCTCCAAACCCTGTACAGGGTGTAGACCCTGTACAGGTCTCCGTGATTGACCCTGTACAGGGTATCGACCCTGTCAAGGTAAGGCCTCCAGGCCCTGTACAGGGTGCAGACCCTGTGCAGGGTCTCGCCCCAACACCTTGCCAAGGTCTTCACCCTGTGCAGGGTCTGTTGAGCGTACCCTGCACAGGGTGTTGACCTTGGCAGGGTGTCACAGCATACCCTGTACAGGGTTCGACACCCTGTACAGGGTCGTCACAGGGTCATCACAGGGTGCCGACCCTGACAGGGTGTCCACAGGGTATAGCCGAATGTCCACGTGGGCAAGTCTCCGGACTAGTTGCTGCATGGGCTGGTGCTGCCGAGGGGGCATGGAGTGAATTGACACACGACACGCAGTGAGACGTGGAAGTGTGGAGGGCTTAAGCTTTATTGTTACCCATCCGCCGGAGGATAAAAAAAAGCACGAAGTACTAATGCTGTTATTGTACTACCACCCTACCACACATACTCACGAAAAATGCACATCTCACATCCCCACAGCAGACAGTGCAGCGCCGTGCCGTGCCGTGAGACGTGTTGCTATGCTTTCGCTTTCGATTGTACAGCTTTGTCGTCCCGGAGCATGGAGCTATTGTGCACCCCGAGCATGTTTGGCATGCATGTCAAGTCCGCCGTTTCTTTGCTGCACCATAAACCTCTTGGCATTTTCAAGTCGCGGTGCCTGCACTACATCATGGGCCTCTTCTGTACCCCTTTCCTTGCGCGAGCGTAGCGGGCGGCGTCAGCCGCCGGCGAAGCGGAGCCCTTGTAAATACATACATACATCATATGATATGTAGGTATGTAGTACGCGGTGTTTGGCGACAAGATGCTGTGATGCTGTAAGGAAACATGCAAGGAAGCGAGCGAAGCAAGACTATAAGCATAAAACATACAACGAAGCGGTGTGTGTGGTCCCATCCCATTGCTGTGCGCCGTACATTAATGTCAAGTATACTGAGGTCTGATCATCTCATTAATAGTTATTACTTATTATTACGTACAGTCCGTTTACCCCGAATCTTCCAATTTTTTCCCCCATCACTCAGGTGCACTTTCCTCAGGGTGAACGGTGTTGTTCTGAAATCTGATTACACCTTCAAATAGCCGTATTCAAGACCATCCTTCCTACCGATTATTTTTTTTTTTTAATATTTATTTGCCGATCTATACCGAAAAAACACGTATTATCTGTTCGCTTTGGTATGGGTTTCACAGTTTTCACAAGATAAAAAAGACGACAGATTCGGACCGCCCTTGTACGTCCGGTCAGGGAAAGCTATATTATTTTTTAATTGTTGAAAAATTGACGGAGCTATAGGCGAAAAACCGGATGTTGAGCTTATATTCTTCGCTTTGGAGAGTGTACCCCACGGTACGATTTTGAAATAGATGACGGCAAACGACTCGTCTCGTCGACGCGGTCAGGGAAAGATTATGTTTGTTTTACACGAATAGATATTTCTGGAGATACACCGCATTTTGTTTTGCCGCATAATAACTGGTTATCATCTACCACACAGCTCCATGCACCACACACTCAGACGACTTCAAGGCTTTACTCACTGCTGTGCCGAATTACCCACATCGATCGGAGAGAGCATGGGCGGTACCCGAAAAAAAAAACGAAACGATACCGGAGGAAAAAAAAAAAAAAAAATGACGTTTCAAAATATTTTGGGGGTATTTTCGGCCGAAAATGTTGCATTTTTCCCCAAAAAAAAAAACTCCACGGCTATCGACGTATCTCGACGCCGCGGTCACGATCATCGCTGTGCTGCATTTCCAATGCTTTTTTTTCACACGTTATGACCAAAAACGTAATTGGAAGTATTGTCCCGGACGGACCATACGACGTACTCGTTTGGTCTATATTCGGATGGTGTGATTGGAAACATAATATTATAAGAAAACATTTGGCGGGGAAAAACGATATCTACCTTTATTTGGGTTTGGTTTTTCTCTGTCTCAGTCTTACCACCGATGTCTTTGTATCTCTCTAGGATTAGGACCGTTGAAACATGCAACGTCACGCAACGAAAGAACACCACGCCAACTCCCGTCGAGAATATCCCATAATCAGAACTTCCCATTCGCCACGCACACATTTACAATATCTATCTGCATGTGGTGACAAATCTAAAGCAACACCAGCAGCAGTGTTTATCGATCTGGTCAAAGGACCCCTACGAAGCCAAGTGCCGGGATATCAGGTGAGACCGCCCTCTTCGGCTGATCACAGGACTATACCAGCGATCCCACCGTCGTATACTCCGTATGCGCGGGTTGTTAGTCTACGCTGGATAACTTTAAGTTTCATTATTACTGGGGTTGTACGCTGCCTTGTCGCCAAACGAACATCTGACGGTGATCGATGTAGTGAATATCATAGTCTGTCGGTTGTTCCCGCTGCTGATCGGTACAAGAAACACAACACAGTTAGTAAGTAGTACTGAGGTATTACAAAATATAGCTGTACTTGTTTTACATAAACTAGGCTATCTGTGATAACTAGGTATCGCCGCGCTGATAGCCCTCTGCATGATGTATGTATGTATGGCATGGATTTCGCGAAGCACAAGGGCCATAAGATGACAAGGAAATGTACAACGAATCCCACTCCTCCGTTTAAAAGTGTCTGCTGACACTTGAAGAACTCCAGTTCTTTGCGGTTCGCCGTTGCATCGACGACAAATAAATATGGTCGGGCATATAACCTTTTCACTTCGTTCGTCGACCGCTCTGAGAAATGCAAGGCGGTTGAGCCCTCGGACGTGCAAGTATGGCAATGCAATTAAACGGGATCCAATCCCTGAGGAGTGCGCCTTTAGCGTTACGTAGGTAGGTGCAAATTGGAGACGAGTCGACGGAGGAAGCAAGGGTCGGAGTCGCGTCTCGCTTTGAACATTCAACTCGTAAATCGTAGTGAACACTCGTATATATGTACCTAGACTTCACCAGCGATTATCGATGTCATTTGCGAAGACTAAGTCGTTCCATTCAAGGTTAAACGCAAGTCCCAAAATAGACATCATACGTATGTTGGTACACATTGGATGTATTTGATTGCAATAGTTTTGAATTGGGAGAGTACATCCAACTTACATGGCATGGTGCCCCCAGGCCAACGTCCTGGAGGCAATCGATCGCTGTTTGGTCGTAACCCCTTGAGAACTGCAAAACGTATCCCACACTAATTTTAAGTAGTTTGTCCCCAAAGTCGTGGGGCCAGTTCTCAACCACACCCACATGGTAAAACATGGAGAATCGTGGAAAATAGCGACCGCGCCAACGGCGGCGCCCACCGCCTGGCCATGGCATACCCTAGTCCGGCGGCGGCACCCAAATATATTCCATGACGATAGCAAGTCCCTTTTTCCAACAGCTCGGTTGGCCACCCCCGCGATAAACAAGGGACAGACCAACCTGAAATAAAACCAGAGGAAACGCTCATGACGTTTATACATGGCCCTAGGTGTCCTGGTGCGTGTCCCTCCACCACCCTCAACAGAAGCTATCGTTTCCTACGTAGCCTGCACCCTACACGAAAAACAAAGAATGCCAGCGGCGCGCACTCGACGATGTATGATATGATAAAATATGTGTATGCCGTGGAGCTAATCTGCTCTCGTCGGTACTTATCAACCCTGTGTTGTGTACCAGGTGTGAGTTTACGGTATTCTGATCTCATATGTACTTTTTACGGAACAAAAACATACGATATTTAAAAGATTGAAACAAAACAGCTGTGAGATCAGGTGAGATCGAGAATTTCGTCGAAACTCATCTTTGCTAGCTGAGTGTGATACTTCGACCGAGCGAACTTACGGGTTTTATACGTCCTCATGCAGGATGTACACACTGATACGTGGTTTACCGATGGAACCCAAACCCCTAATTTGTTTGTGTATACCAAATCGAATCGAGTTCCATTCTAATCAGTAAAACCAGGTAAAAGACAACAACAAATGCCGCAGGTAATCGATTCGATTCAAAGCATTTACTTCGTTATAGCTCAGTATAGCTGGCCATTTAATGAAAATCTTTACTGTACGCGATGCCAATCAATTTATATAGACAACTATGCATTTACGTAAAGCTGAGTCGATGTTACTTCCAGCTGTTCGTAACTAACGGCCCTCTTTTTCTACCGAACAGAGCCGTGTCCTCACGAATTTATTTTTTCTTTAGCTTTCGGCCACCAATTCACAGGCCTTCGCCAGTACAAATCAAGTAGCCGTCATAAAAAGAGCCCGAACTTCGTCAACGGGGGAGGAAAACAGACTATAAATAGTCTGCATCTCGTCAGCACAAACAAACAACGCACCATTCGCTGAGGTCGTGGATATCCGTATCTTATTATACGACTGTTGTCACCCATATACCTGGGTTATTTGTTGTCGTCAGCAGGGACATTGTCCCGTGACAAGTAATCACTGCAGACATTAATGCCAGGCCCGTGCCTTTCGCTCCTCTCTCTCTCTCCTCACCATCATCGTTGATGGTCGTTTCGTGGCTTCGTCCGTACCGATACTATTATCAAAACCTGGCGTGTACTACACGCTGCCCTCTAAGAAAGGGAAAGTGCCATAGATGTTGAGTCGAACCGGGGAACCTACCCTCACAGGGTTTGCTATATATATGCCACATACAGGCCACAACCCCACAACACGTCAACCACAATTTTCAGTTGGCGACGTCCTTCATCCTGGCGTGATGGCAAGACTCCAGTCAGTAGTACAACCAATCCCTGCCCCCCATTTCCACCTAACTTGCGCCCACACGCGGTCCCACAGCAGCACAGTACAGCACTCGGTAGTATGGCCGTGAGGCGAGCGTACGTATATCATACGCCAGCTGGAGTCATCTGTTATACTAGCTATAGGTGGGTATGCTTCGTTCTCAACCCCGACCAATGGCTAGGCTTTAGCCTACAACTGATAATATGTGTACATGCAAACCAGGTACGACTGCTGTAGCTGTACATGTTATTACCAGCCAGTATACCCAGTATACCTGGTAAATAACAACGCAAGAGCAACTCAACAAAACACAAGAACGAAAAAGGAACACGAGTAGTAACCCACAGCAGAGCAGCAGCAGCAGCGGCAGCAGCAGCAGCAGTACTACAGTAGTAGCAGCAGCACAGGAGTACACACATACTGCTGTTTCGTATGTTGATATTGTTGCGGCTGCTGCTGCTGCTGCTGCTGCTGTTCCTGCCCCTTCGTCTACAGGGACGTAGCAAATAAAAACAGGCGGAAAACATCTTGTTTTTTTAAATCAAATTGTTTTCCATCAGTAGAAAATACTTTTGGAAAAATACTCTTATTTTATAGGCTAATCGTTGTTTGTGGCTGGCATATTCCTTGATCCACGTATAAAACAGCAGTAGTACGTACTCGTACTCATGTTACGGTAAGAGGTACTGTCTTGCAGCTTGCTGTGCGTACATATTTTACCAGCAGGCGGCAGCATGATAAAACAAATCGAGAGTTCGTACTCGTACCCACACGTTGTTTACTTTGATTTCCTTCTTTGTCTAAACGCTTTGTCCGCGTTCCTCAGTTTCACGTGAAGATGCAGCAGTGTAGTTGTTTTGTCCGTTTGTATTGCTGCTGTTGTTGCTGCTACTGCTGTGCATTATGTTGATGCTTTGCTACTGTCGAGGTAACCCGTAGTTCTTGCGTCGCCCATATTTTGACCACTCCGTAGGAAAGCCTTGCATATATATATATGTATCTAAACAGGTATTTTTAATCATACATTGACCGGTCGCCCAGGTGGGCTAGCGTACCACAAAGCCTGTTAGAGTCAAGATCGTGAGTTCGAGCCCCCGCGTGTGCATGTTCGTAGGGACTTTTTCTCGCCAAAACATATAACAGCCGATTTTCCTACGAGCTGGTTCCAGAGACAGCCAGAGCTTTACGCCTTCGCAACTTTGCGCTTTGGTTTTTGAGAGTTGGAAAACGAAACTTGGCAGGGATGTGCGTCACATCACGAAGACAAAACTCATGCCTGGTCTTTTTTTTCTTTTTTCTTTTTTTCGCTCTTTAGGTACACTTTTTCATATGTTCTGACTTGTTTGGCAACTTTGACCGTTCCTCATGCACATGTTTGTTTTTTTTTCAAAAAAGGCCAGGCGCTAGCTGTTTCGTAATTCGGTTGCGCACAACCGTGTCAAAATTTCGGGTTACAACTCTGAAAAATCAAAGCGCAAAAACGATTTCCGTGAGGAGTAAATATTCCCCTAAGGTGCCAAAATTGCTCTATACATTGTTCTAGTACTTTGGGAGGCGCTTCTTAGAACAGCCCCTCGCGGCTTGCAAATAAAAAAGGTGTCACGAACGTCTTCTTCTTGTTGATGCGATCATGTGAACACGTCTAGTGTCGAATATGTCGACGTTCTGACCGATGTATGGCCTAATTTCAAATTATCTTCATTTAACTATAGGAATATCATCCCTATGTGAAATAGCGCCTCCCCAAGTAGTACGACAATGTCCATATCTCGCGAACTACAACTCGCACCACAAAAATCGCTTCACCGATATGTTCCCCTTGTTCATGCGGTCGTGTAGATATCTTTAGTGTCGCAACAAACAGTGTATTCCGTTTTTATTTCCCGAAGGTGGAATTTTACGCCTTTTCGTGGAACCAGCTCGTAATTGAGAATTGCCTTTCCGATGAGAAGGAAAATCGAAAATATTGTTTTTTGAATTGTAAGATATGTACTTCCCTCACAGACATTTTTTTCATTGAAAACTATTGTCAGTTAATACACCTGTCGATGACAAAAAAAAAAGAACGAAATCGGCATCGGCAGTCTCAAGATATCGAAGATCCCAGAAAAACTGGATTCATGGGCGAGGTACCTCGCTCATAAATGCAAATTCCCCTAAATATGTAATCCTTGATTTTTCGAGCCTGTCAAGTCAATTTCATTTTTTTTTTTCGTGGATCGATACCTACCACCAAGGAACATATTTTCTAGGTCAAAAACGTTGATCGTGAGCGAAGTACAACTCTTAAAAGATAACAAAGTACTGACATCGATTTTCATTCTCATCGGAAAAGCAATAATCAATTAGGAAAATCGGCTGTTATATCTTGACCAGCGGAAAGCGCGAGAGCGTGAGTTGGCAAAATTCGATTAAGACTGACGAGCGTTGGGAGGCTGAACCCTCTGCGCTTTAAAATCAAAGCAAGAACCGTAGTGGGGGGGGAGGGAGAGGAGCCTACTTTGTGACCCCGGATCTGAGTTACGACTACGAGTAATAGGGAGCGAGAAAGACAGGAGTGCGAAGATAATAAAAGGGATCATAAAAAGTAATTAGAAAAAAAACAATGGATGCAAACCAGGGCATGACATAACAGTTGCGCTGTGGTTGCTCTGGCACGACATTTGGGTCGGAATTTCGGTTTTGCGCAACAGGTGACGGAAGGATTGTTGCGCGCGTCTTTGCTGCAAACAAAAAGTACGGATGTCTTTCCGCCGGAGTCAGAGGAATACATTCCGTATTTGTCCTAGGACTTTCTTTGGTGGCTTAGCTACGTACGTATTCATTTTGGTTTTGTCATTCCCCGTTCTCTTTCCGGGACTCTCGTGTGTTACACGAGAACGAAACGGAATTGAGTTGGAAGTGCCACGTACCCGTTGTATGGGTGGCGCCCAAGGGAAGGGAGACGGAGGGTGGGGGGGGTCATAGGGAAACCAGGACGGACGAAAGCAGGAAAGAGACGGCAAACAGAGTAGGTGCCAGACCGACTAGCTGGTAGAACCTGCCTGTACTATGGGCACAAACCTGCCTCGGCTGGCCTTCGGTGTGCTCCGGCTGGCTGTCCTATCCTGTCGTTCTCAGTCTTGCTCTGTTGGCGCTGTTTCGGTCCATTTTATTTTCTTTCATTTCATTTGGTTTTTTATTGGAGGTCGCATCTCCTCTGGGAGAAGCACGACACTTTCTTTCTTTTTTTGTCATGCTTTTTATTTGGTTGCTTGATTATTGATTTGCTTCAGTATATTTACTTTTTATTATTTTTTCTTTTCGCTTTTTTCTTTTTTTCTCATTTTTTCTCTTGCATGCACCTGGATTGCTAGCAGGGTAGGTCTTGCCTGTCGTATATGGCGTTGCATTGTCTGCTCTGCTTACTGCACTGAGTGTAGTATCTCTGTGTCGTGGTTTTGTGACCACAGAACTGGTACCTTTTTAGGATGAAGAATCGGCACGGACACTGGGTGTGCTGGATGTCGACGGGTAGAAAGGAAGGTTTAATGTGAAGAACAGACACACACACACATATGTGTACACCTTTTAACGTTCGTTCGCCGTCGGCGCAAAGGCTATGTTTGGTGTCTAAAAGCACTTCATGGAGTGTGGTGTTCGGGCAGATATCTACGCATGCATATCATAGATCGCATTGTTGTTACTACGGCGGGCCCTACGCGAAGAAAGTTGCCCGACGGTCCTCCGAGGGTACACTCCGTGGCCCCTCGAGGGGCAGCTGCGGAGGCCTAGCACGCCCCCGGAGCGTATTGCGCGTGGCACGCCTGGTGTTAGTTCTGCACGATATACGCGCAACACGCCTTTCACATCATGTTGCTAAGGATTGAAACGGTTTGACTAAAAATGGCAAAACGTTGAGACCCGGTACGTCTGCATTTTACAATAGATACGTTTCACCGAGGTTAGCGTTCGACGACGCCCGCTCATTAACGTGAGCGCAAAGCCTTGGCATTGGTGGCTAGTGGAAGACCGTCCGTGCTAAGGCCTATCGAGAATGAGCGAATGAGAAAAACCATCACCGGGCTAGGGTCTATGCAGTGCCAAAGGCAGTACCCACGATAATTGTTGGTCTCCGGTGGATCGAATGGCGTCGTGATGTCGTGACATTGGAGCGAGATGGAACTGTTGGGACATGCAACGTCACACAACGAAGAATAAAAATAGAAAACGTCAGTCCCAACGGCAACGTCACACAACGAAGAATAAAAATAGAAAACGTCAGTCCCCGCCGAGAATATCCCATATAATCTGAACTTCATATTCGGCACGCACACCTTCAAAACATCTGTCTGTACATACCATGACAATCCTAAAGCAACAACCTCTGTGTCACAATACCCCGAACTTTTGTGAGTTCTGCAACAAATGTCCACACCCTGTACAGCTACGATAGCGGTCAGCTGTCTGGCAGACAGCTATTTTTTCGAGAAGCTACGCAGCTAGCTGCCTGCAGACAGCTGTTGTTGCAAAAAGCTGCGCAGCTAGCTGTCCACAGACAGCTATTGTTTTTGAGAAGCTACGCAGCTAGCTGTCTACAGACAGCTATTGTTTCGAGAAGCTGCGCAGCTAGCTGTCTACAGACAGCTACGGTTTCGAGAAGCTGCGCAGCTAGCTGTCTACAGGCAGCTATTGTCAACTTAGCTGCATACACAGCTATTATAGTTTCGAGAAGCTGCGCAAGAAGACTGCATGAACCAACACGTTTTTCTTCGGCAACGATTCCCTGCTGGTCTGGTGGGTATGCTGTGTGCTTTCTCGGGGCATTTTCAAAATTACCCAAATCCGAAAATCGTTGCCGCCCCCTGGAGCATTGTTTTCCGTTGTTTTTTTGTGTTGGACGAAGCTCATTTCCATCTAATGCAGAATCTATCCAAGATCGAATGCATACATGCGTGGGAGACAAATTCATCGGGGGGGGGGGGGGACAAGCAACCGAGAAACGCACTGACATAACCTTCGACAAACAAAACGAATACTTGACGGGCGCGGATATGATTGACTGAGATGCACCAAATCAGAGTTATATACTACTATTACGATTCCGCAAGATTTGCCGCCACCCAGAAATATGAAAGCAAACCAAACACTGAACACCCATCAACGCCACAGCTCACCCCGCGACTTTCTCATTAGCTATAGCTGTATATTAACAGTAGACAGCTATTGTTCTGAGGAGCTGCGCAGCTACCTGCCTGCAGACAGCTATTGTTTCGAGGAGCTACGCAGCTAGCGGTCTACAAACAGCTATTGTTTTATAAAGCTGCGCAGCTAGCTGTCTACAGACAGCTATTATCCGAGAAGCTACGCAGCTAGCTGCCTGCCGACAGTTACATGCCTTGGACAGCTATACACAGCTAATAGCGATAGCTGTACAGGGAGTGAACAATTCCATACCCACCTGTAGCCCGACATAGTTTAAGACATATAAGACTCCAAACACCCGTACCCCAAATCCACAAACCCTACTCATCAAAAGCACATCCAACCCTGGAATTTTCTGACCCTACTGCTAGAGCCATTCTCATGAGAAGATAAAGTTAACAATCTATACAAATAAGTAGTAAACATAAAAACCAGAGTACGCACGATAAAAATACCCCATACAGATATATAACAACGACAGGTGGCTTGCGCTACTAATAGTATACCCACTCTATCACGTCAACTCGTCGGAACACTATATAGTACCTGATATAATATACCTGGTATGTATATTTCAGACTGTTTAATTTTAATTTTAATTTATTTTAATTATCTCCCCCCCCACAAATAGACACACACTTCCTGAATTCTACAGCCTCAGATTGTGTCCCCCTCATACGGGATGTAGACCCTGTTTGTGGTATGCGGTTGCTCGATACTGGTTTCCGATATGTGGCGGTTTCATACTGGTCTACGGAGATTGGGGTTTATATGGTATGGCGAGGCATTATGATCTGAGATGATGCCTCGCGTGGGTTGCTGTCTCCCTCCTGGGAGCAGTCTGCGATACAATGATGATGAGACCCGGGCTTTGATAGAATGATAC
>MEHQ01000156.1:0-17130 GCA_008828725.1 Saccharina japonica | reverse complement strand
TTCAAGGTACTACATTGACGCATAATACCAAATGCGCGCAAGCAAGAATATCATGTGTTTCAAATGTTTTGCGTTGGACCAATCTGAGGCCGTAAATTGTTGAGTTGTTGTTTCGTCCCATGTTCATGCTGGTGGGATTGATGTCTCTGCCTCTGTTCCAGTTAATAATACTCATCTATGCAGCTAAAATAAAGTCGAGGTTCGGGTCGTTGGTTGAGTGTTTTACGGGGACGATACAATCACTCACACTGTTTGAGACGCACACCTCACGATAGCCCGAAGGAAAAATAACAAAAACAAATTGTTGGTTTTGTCACGTGTTCGTTAGCGCATGCGATTGCGGAAATATGAAACCCCCGTGATACATTGTGGTCGTGACATTAGCCGCAGTTACGCCTTACACGACGAGCTCCGCACTCGACGCAACTGAACAATAATAACAGCCACGGATCAGACATATTGAGAGCTGTTGATCGGGCGGGTGTTTGTTGATGCAGTGGGTTGCACGAAGGTAGATCGCCCTCGATGTATTGTGTCCACGAAAACAGTGATAAATGTGTCTTATATAAGGTGCTCGATTTATTCCGTAAACTGAAACACATATCTGGATTGCAAGCAAAATAGTTGTCACTACTGTAGTGATTTTCCTCGTGGCAGGTTTGTTTCGTTTCATGTAGGTATTCGTTCAATATTGATCGAGTACATGTTAACCTCCATCGTGGGTTCAGTATATCTCGTCGCACAAGGCCCGGTCTGCCGTGCCTCCACATGTACATTCGGGGATAGGTACACCGTACACTATAGTTGAGGGTTGGGCGCGCTACGTCTCGTTAATCAAGCTCTGCGTGCCTTCATATTCGCGTTTCGTCTGGAGTGGATCAGAGGGAAATCAAGCATTTTACGATTAGGCCTTATAGTGTGTGGGGAGGTCATCAAATTCACCTCTTGATGTATCTGTTGCCGTAAAGGGGATATTTGGTTCGACGCATGCCATTCTGCCGTATATCACGCACGGTGTACACCTACAGTTTTCGCACTCTACCGTCTGTGCGCTGATCTCCACCGAGTGCGAAAAGAGCCACTTTCGTCCGTGCTGCATTATTTGAGGCGGTTTTGCTTTCCCGTGAGGTCCTGTTCCCCTGCATGTATTGCTTTTGTTTTTGAACGTTCGATGGCACAGGTAGCACCGTGTGCTTCCTATACCGGATACCTACCTGATCTAAGCGCATGATCCCACGCATTGAAAGGGCAAGCATCGATAGCTGTTTGTCAAAGTGTAACTGTTCGAACAACCAGTATCACAATACACACAGAGCTCTTGAAAAGGTTTGTTGTAGTGAAACAAAAAACAGCTTATACTAACTGAAAAACATCCCAGCGTGTTTGTACTTGTGCTAATTGTAACGACACTATGGTCACATGATCACGTCGATCACAAACCTGTACATGCATGCATCGAGATACGCGTGTGTATGAACTGTAAGTGTTCCGATTTCTCAGTGCTGTATGGTCGCTGGCGACTATGTTGGCGGGTGCAACTCAACTTGCCTCCCGCACCATGCGCTTGGAATAATATTACACCTTCTAATATCATGGACGTACGACGTACGAAAGAGAAAGCCTGGACTGGTAACCATTTCAACTGTATTTTGCTCCATTGCGAACGAAACAGGTCACTGATGCTGTCAAGGCCTGGGCGYACGGGACGAAGGATAACAATGGTCTGCTGATGAAGGTTGTCGACGAGGCCACTGACGGCCGCGATCTTCGCTTCTACTCCGACGCCCACACCGAAGACACCACCAAGCACCCCTACATCAACGTCATCTGCTCGTCTACCTGAGCATGCGCCAAATAGGCCGAATCAAGTGTATCTACACCACTCGATCAGGCCACAAGGTATACACAGCCCTGTAGTGTGCCCGCGACGGAAGCTCGGCGGTAGATTTTTGTTGATGCTCTGGAGAGGGCAGAGTATATTGGGTATGGGAGCAGTAGATCGTGGTTAAATGTAGGAAAGACACTGCCTGTTGTGTCCTAACAGCTGTTTTAAATCAACAAACAGCAATAGTACTCCGCAGCCCTGGTTTACACGTTGGCAGGTCCGACGCACACCTCCTGCCCTCGACGGTTGCGAAGATGAAGATGTTCAGCCCGGCATATATGTAGGTGGGGAGGGTTGGAGAGATGTGGACGCGTAGTTTGCGGTATATTTATCTGGCGTGCTCGTGTTCCCTCTATAGCGTGGTTGCCGCTCCACAGGGACGTTAACGGAGGTCTAAGATACAATTGTTCGATATATTTCTATTAATGTATTTGCAGCTCGTGCCGATGCGTTGTAAACAGACGGTGATACGAACACAAAGGGGACATAAGGGGCGGGTCGACCGAAACTCCCACGCGAGTGTCTTTCCAACCGCACTTTTGTATATGTCGACGTCACTCTAAATTGTATCGTTCTCGTAGTTGTCGTTGTTGTTTCTATCCGGCCGGCCAAGCTCGGGTTAGGTGAACCTCTCCAAGCAGAACAAAGGTTGTAAACCACCGTAAACCACCTGTTATCTTCTCGTGATCGCGATGACCTGTAGTGCCGATAGGCATGCGTCGCCGGCGGTAGTATGCTAGTGGGCAGACTGGAAACATTGTGCAGAACAACTTGCTACTGTTGCAACCTATCTTGATTCTAAGTGCACGATGCCGGTTTCTGGGCTCGGGCTTACCCAGTCTCGTTCCCTATTCATATGAATATCTCGGTGTGCATCTATTAGCGTGGTTCCGTATTAATATGTATATCTCGGTGTGCGCGGCGTGGTCGCATAATATATGTCTGTCCCCGTTCGGAAGCCTAGGGGTGTAGAACGGGATGGAAGCCTAAGAGTGCGAGGCTGTGGTGTTTCGAAAGCAATGAGCGCTTGGCTGCATCCTTGCTCAAGTATACAGGGCTACATTTGTATGTACGGGTACAAGCCGGACACGATGTCGTGTTTGGAAATAGGCTGACGAGTCCCACGCCAAATACACAGGCTGGTGTGGGCACGCCTGTCTTCAATGTTTTGAAGTACGTGGATGGAAGCATTTGGTGCATTTGGATGCACGAGTGTTGACGGTGTATAATGTTCCATTTATGAGGTACACATATTTCGGGTAGCCTGTATCTTGCAGTGTATCCTGCAGGACGATGTCGAGTAAACGGGTTCAACGTATAAAGACCACGCTAATTCATTGTTTCTTCGTACGTTAGTGTGTCGCAATCACTTTTTGTACATATAGAACATACATGAATGATGCCAATTGGCGTAGGTAACAAGAGGTGGCCCATCTGACTTACTATGAGGCGATGGGGAATCTTGCTGCCCTCACTGTGCGTAAGCTTGGTTATCTGTGCTGTCGGATGTATCGGACTCGACTTTTTATAGTTTCACGCCGATCTTCTGTATTTCGGTGGGCGTGACATGGCCATATTTATAGCGGTGAAATGTAATGGTGCTTAAGGAAAGATGTTCAGAAGCTATCGACGGCAGTCGGGTCTGCGACGATTCGCGACATCAGAAAGCACCGCACACGGCTAGTTTTTCAATGCATATCCCTCGGTTCAGATATTTCTCGGTCTCTGCTTAATATCGACACGAGAGGATGCGATCGTCTGCCTCATGCGTCAAAGTGCCCATGAGTGATTCCGGGGCTGTCGTCCGTAGAATGAGTCTTGATGTTTCTAGGCCACGTTGTCGGGACACCTAGCCCGACCATCTGACAGAGGTGTCGAAACCTCGACAATAGTTCCCGCCATGTTTGGGTCAAGTGATCAGGTTGACATCGCCGGGCCATCTGCCTCAGGTGTAGCAATGGTCGAGTAATGAATCTCGCCATCACTATGTCATGCTGTCGAGTCCCCTGGCTCGACGAACGTTTTACCTGTAATATGCAGCTGATGATTCGATAACCCATAAGTACGTTATGCGTTGCTGACAGCGACTATGACCAACCATTTTCTGCACGTATCCTCGTTCCAGCGCGAATGCTTCTGTATACAGTCGTGGTTTACACGAGCCAACTAAACGTCGACACATCGGCGATGAACAAGCATTTGTAGTTCGTACCAACGCATTGACTACAACGCGCCCGGCGTATTCGAAAAACGAAAAGAAGAGTAAAGCTGTCGGCCTTTATCCTTTGAAACATTTTACTCTCAGCAAGCAAAAATGTCCGTACGTATTGCTAAACGAATCACGCAGAGGTCAGCCAGGCGCCGAGGGAAAACTGCAGGCCACTTGAGGGGTTCGGTTTGTCGCATACCAGTACCGGGTACAAGATACCGCAGGTTTCCGGAAGTGCCCATACGCGGTAAAAGTACACCAACAACTGAGACTGCTATATGTACTACCACGATACTACAGTAGGCGCCCTCAGCAGTTGGCTTGCTGCTGTTTTGTTTATGTTTACGAGTACAAATTAACTCGAAGGTCCGACCCAAAAGTAATGTCCGAAACCTGTAAACCAACTCTCAGACGCATTATAAGGTACAACTAGAACATCGGGGCGACCGACCAAGATCACAGGTAACTATTGTCGATTAAATACACCAAGAAATTCGCGATCCAATATTCTCACAGGAAACTAACGAAAGTTTTGTGCCTCGAACACAGGGCTGCACACAAACACCTGGGAGGTACAGTGACGATCCTCGAACTCATCCCGTTCTAGGGCTACACCGGTACTGCACACAAGTGACCGGTTAGTCCTTTCGATGTCCTTCTCTTGTCGAGGCTAGTCCTGTGTTGACGGTATGGGCGATGTTACATTTATGGCCACATGACTGTGGTGATAGTTACCAATTAATTCAGTTCGCGATCCAACGATCCGACCGGAAAAATTACAAACAAAATGCCTGGACCACGGGGCTGGACACAAATACGTGGAGAGTACAGCAGCGATTGTCGAGCTCCTACCTCTCCTCGTCTCGACAAATACTGGAAGAGTGACTGGTTTGGTTTGTTGGTGCTCTGCGTTTGTCAACGTTTTACCTGTGCTGATGGTTTAGGCAATGGTACAAAATAACCGCCAGATGATTTTGACACTCATCAAGTGCCGACTAAAGATACCTGTAACCTCGCGATCGAACAGTTTCGTTTTTTCATCCCATATATTATCTTCGCCCTTCCTTCCTGTCTCCTCCCTTGTCGCAGCTCAGATCCGGGGTCAAATAGTAGGCTCCTCTCCCTCCCCCCCCACGACGGTTCTTGCCCTGCATGTTTATCGCGAGAAAAAATCAGCCTTTTTGTTCCCTCGTCGACTCTCATCGAATTGTGCCTACCCACACTACTACTAGGCGCTCTCAGAAGTTTATTTCTTTTTTTTTGTTTTTTCAAATCAACTTAAACGTCCAACCCACGTGAGATTCGAATTCGGGACATAAACGTTTAGAAGCGTTCGAGGTTACCACTAGACCATCGGGGCGACCGACTCCAATCCGACCCGTAAATATCCAAATGTTGTGCCTCGCCATTATAAATGCCAATTAATTCGCGATCCCATATCTCGACCGGGGAATAAAACCGTACGTGCCTCGATCAAAGAGCTGTACACACAGATAAGTGTAGGGTACAGGAACGATCTTCGAATTAATATATTTCCTGATATCGACCAGCACGTATGGGGCAAGCTGGTTAGGGATTTTTGGTGTTCTACGTTTGTCAACGTACTACTGTACCTGTGCTGACAGTCTGGGCAGTGTTATAGTGATCGTCACATGGCGATTAATATGACAGTTAGCAATTATCGTTAAAAAATACCAACTAATTAGCGACCTAACAATACGACCGGTCAACACCAATATATGGCGTCTCGAACACGTTTGTTGAGGGTACAGTAACGATGGAAAAACTCATCCCTTACTTGGTGTCGACCAGAACAGCAACAATCGCCGGTTAGTCCTTTTTTTGGTGTTCTACCTTTGGCGAGATTACTCTTGTGTTGAAACTCTGGGCATTGTTACAAACACTGCCACATGTATAGGACGTATGCATGTTGTTTTGTTCATCCCTTGTATTATCATCGCCCATCGTTTATCTCTCCTCATTAGTTGAAGCTCAGAACCGGAGTCATCCAGCATGCTCCTCTCCCTCCTCTCCCACTACGGCTCGTGCCTTGCATTTTTATGGCGAGAAAACATCATCAGCCCTTTCTCCCCTCGTCGACGCATATCGAACTGTGCCTACTCACGCTACTAGGCGCTCTCAGCAGTTGCTTGCATTGATTCGCTCAGTTCAGCAAATTGGCTCAAACGTCCGACCCAAATAGGTTCGAACCCCGTGAATCAACCATTATACACATTCGAGGGTACCATTAGAACATCGGGCGACCGACACGTATGACAGTTGTGGCAATTGCCGATTAAAGATACCAATGAATGGAAATATAATATTATGACCGGTAAATATCAAAAGTTTGGCGCTTCGAACACAGGGCTGCACATAAACACCTGGAAGATACAGCATCGATCCTCGAACCCTTCTCATTTTTGGGCTCGACCGGTATCGAAAATTCACTGCCACATGACTGTGGTGATAGTTACCACAATTTTTTTCGATTAAATATTCCAATCAGGTCGGGATCCAACGACCCGGCCGGTAAAATGCAAAAACTTCTGCCCGGAACACCAAGCTACACACACACAAATACGTGGAGGGTATAGCAACGATCTTTGAGCTTATCTCTTTTCTCGTCTCAAACAGTACTGAAAGAGTGACTGGTTAGTCCATTTGGTGCAATATATTTAGAAATGTTGCATCTGTTCTGACAGTTTGGGGAGCGGTGAAATAACTGACATAATCTGCAATTGCCGATTAAAGATACCAATGAATTCGCGATCCGAAATTCCGACCGGTAAAACTCCAAATATCGTTCCTCGGGAATGAAGCTACTAATAAATTCGAGATCCATTATTCCGGCCAGAAAATATCAAAATCTCCTTCCTCGCGATGGAAGCTACCAATTACTTCGCGATCGAATAGTCTGTGACCGATAAATATAACAATACTGTGCCCTGAACTCAGTGCTGTATGCATAGAAGTATTCATGTAGGGTACAGCGACGATCCTCCAACTAGAATCTTCCATCGTGTCGACCGCAGTACATACAGCAAGAGTGACCGCTTAGCCCTTTGGGTGTTCTACGTTTGTCAATAGTATGATTGTGTTGACAGTCTTGGCAGTGTTACAATGACTGCCACGTGACTTTGACAGTGTTGGCAATTGTCAATTAAATATACCAATTAATTCGCGATCCAATATTCTGACAGCTAAATATCGAAAGTGTTGTGCCTCGAACACAGGGCTGCACACAAACACCTGGAATGTACAGCAACAATCCTCGAGCTCATCTCTTTTCGGGGCTCGACCAATTCTACAAAAGTAACCGGTTGGTTCTTTTGGTGTTCTTCTCCTGTCGAGGCTAGTCTGTGTTGTGAAGATCTGAACTGTGTTACAATGACTTCTACGTGACTATGACAGCTGGCAATTGCCGATCGGAGATACCGATGAATATCGCAATCTAACAATCTGGCTGGTAACTATCGATCTATGGCTCGTAAAACACACGGCTGCACACAAACAAAACTGGGAGCTACTGTACACGAACGACCCTCGACCTCATCCTTTTTGAGGGCTTCAAAGGTGCTGCAAAAGTGACCGGCTTGTCCGTTTGTGGTGTTCCTCTCTTGTCGAGACTACTGCTGTGTTGACGAGGTAGGCAGTGTTACATTGACGGCCACGTGCCTATAACAACTATTAATAGCAACTGCCGATTGAAGATATCAATGAAACTCGATCCAACAATCCGACGGGTAAATCTCAATATCTAGCCCGTAGATCACACGGCGGCACTCAAACAAGTGGGAGGTACAGCAACGATCCTCGAATTAATCCCTTTTCAGGGCTCAACCACAGTAGTACTGCAAAAGTGACCGGCTGGTCTTTTTGGTGTTCTTCTCTTGTCGAGGCTAGTGCTGTGTTGACCGTATGGGCGGTGTTACAAAGACTGCCACATGACTATGATAGTTGGCAATGGCCTATTGAAATATTTCAATAGGTACAGTTTGTAGCCATTGCCGATTGAAAGCACACATAAAATCGCGATACGTATAACAATCCGACCGGTAAATGTCAATATCTGGTCCGTCGAACACAGACAGCTGCATACAAATCTTGAAGGTACAGCAACTGTCTTCGAAGTCATTCCTTTTCCAGGCTTGACCAGTACTGCAAGAGTGACCGGTTAGTCATTTTGGTGTTCCTTTCTTGTCCAGAGGAATCCTTTGTTGACGAGCTAGGCAGTGTTACAAAGACTGGCCCGTGGCTGAAACAGTTTGCATGTGCCGATTAAAGATACCAATGAAAATCGCGATCCAACAATCCGACCGAAACAAAAAACAACATGTCGCTCATCGAACACACGGCTGCACACAAATAACTGGGACGTACAGCAAATATCCTAGAACTCATTCCTTGCCAGGTCTCGACCAGTACGTTTTAAATTGCGAAGGGTTATAGTCCTTGTGGTGAATTTCTATTGTCAAGGCTAGGGCTGCGGTTACGGTATGGACAGTGCAACAATGGCTGCCGCATGACTATGACAGTTGGCAACTTCCGATTAAATATTTGAATCAATTCGTGACCCAACAGTTCGACCCGTAAACACCAATATCTGGCGCGTCGAACACAGGGCTGAACGCAAACACGTGGAAGGTGCGGCAACGACCCTTAAACTCAATATGTTCCTGATATCGACCGGTACAGCAAAAGTGACCGGTTATCGTTGTCCGTTTGGTGTTTTATGTTGGTCAAGATTACCTGTGTGGACAGTGCGGGCAGTAGTAAAATGCCTGCCACATGACTTTAACAGTCGACAAATGTCGATTAACGATACCAAAATATTCTCGAATCCCCAATCTGACCGGTGATAATCAATATCTGGCGCCTAAAGCACAGGGCTACACACAAACCTATGGTGGGTACAGCAACGATCCCTTTCCTGATGCCAACCTTAATAGCAAAAGAGTAGCCGGTTAGTAATTTTAGTTATACGTGTGCTGCCAGTCGGGGCAATGCTATAGTCACTGCCGTACGACTGTGACAGTTGGAATAGTCGCTTGATGATACCAATGGGATTTCCAATATTATTCTAATCCGACCGGTAATTTTCAATATTTAGCCCCTGCATGGAATACCAGGCCACACGCAATGTCGTGAAGGGTACAATAACAATCCTCAAACTCATGCCTTTCTTGATATCGATGAGCACAGGAAGAAAAATAGTTAACTTCTTTTCTGGTGTTCTGCGTTTGTCAAGCATACCTGCGTTGACAGTCTGGGCAGTGTTACAATGAGACTGCTACATGACTATGACAGTTAACACAGCTGTTCATTAAATGTTCATATCAATTCACGGTCCAACCATCAGATCAGTAAACATCAGTGTGTGTCATTTGGAGCACAGCGCTGCATTCAAATACATGGAGGGTACTACAGTACAACGATCCTCGAGCTCATCCCTCTTCTGGCCTCAAGCAGTACTGGAAGAGTAACCGGTAAGTCGTTTTGGCGCTCTACATTAGTCAACGTTGTACCTGTGCTGACAGTTTGGGCAGTGGTACGAGAACTGCCACATGGCTATGACAGTTAGCAATCGCCAGGTACAGACACCAACCGATTCCCGATCCAATGCTCTAACCGGTAAATATAAAAACTCTTGTTCCTCGCGATAAAAGATGCCAATCATTTCGCCATCTAATATTCCGACCGGTAAATATCATTGTTTTGTGCCTCGAACACAGATACGTGCAGGGTATCGTACAACGACTATCCTCGAACTCATCTATTTGCTGAGGTCCACGACAGAACGGGGGGAGTGACTGGGTAGTCCGTTTTTGGTGTTCTACTTTTTTCAAGGTTACCAGTGCTGACGGTCTAGGCAGTGTTACAATGGCTGCCACATGACATCGACAGTTAGCAACCGACGATTGTACTAAACGATAGAATCGCAACCCAGCAATCCAACCATTAACTCTCAATTTCCGGCTCGTCGAACACAGAGCTGAACAAACAGGTATGTTTGTGGCACAGCAACGATCGTCGAAGTTATCCCTTTTCTGGAATCGATCAGTACTGCAAAAGGGTGACCGGTTCGTCCTTTCGATGTTTTTCTCTCCTCAAATTATGTTTTTACTCTGTTGATGGTCTGGGCATTGTTACAATGGCTGCCACATGAATATGACTGTTAGCGATCGCCAATGAAAGATACCAATAAAGTCGCGATCTAACAATCCGACCGGTAGATATCAATACATGCATTCGTATATACGTATTGCGCAACAAACACGGTGATGTACGCCCATACATGTAGGGTACAGCAACGATACCTGCACTTGTGTTTCGAAAGCAGTACAGGACGAGTGACCGGATACTTTATGTGTGTTTTGCGTTTGTCATCGTTATACCTGTGCTAACAGTATGGACCGTGTTACATTGGGTGTGACATGACGATTACAGTTAGCAATTATCGAATAAAAGATACCAATAAATTCGCTATTTTCAAATTCCGACCGGTAAATATCCAAATCTAGTGCCTCGAATCCAGAGCTGTACACAAAAACGTAGAGGGTACTGCAACGATTATTGAACTCATCGCTTATCTCTTTCCTGATGTCGACCAGTACAGAAAGAGAGACCGGTCAGTAATTGGTTTGGTGTATTGCGTTTGTCAAGGTTATACATATGTTGACAGTCTGGGCAGTGTTAGAATGACTGCCACATGACCGTGAAAGTTAGCAATCGCCGGTTATAAATATTCCATACATTTCACCATCCCTCTGTCCGACCTGTAAATATCAATACCGTGCGCCTCGAATGCTGGGCTAATCACAAACACGTGGAGGGTACAGCAACGATCGTCGAACTGATCCCTTTTTTATTTCTCGATCAGTATTGAAATATAAGAGCAGACCAATGATGGCCATAGTCTCAGTCAACCACCGAAAACATATTCGTGGGGTGTCACACCAACTGTTGCTGGTTGGTGGCCGGAAGTTGGCTGAGCGAGGGGACCCGGCAACGTGAAATATTGATGGCGGGGCTCACTATGCGAATGACGGCTCCGGGATCAGTTATCCACGTTTGCACGCCTGGTGCAGATGACCACATCGCATTTGTGTCGAAAAGAAGCGGAAACAAAGAAATTTAGTAACCGAGGAATATGTACCAGTTTATTATTTGTGCGCGCTGCTATTCTAAGTCGTGAAGAGTCGCAATTCGGAGCGATCTCGACCACTTCCGACCATTTATCCTTAAGCACCGTTATGCCCCACAGCTATGGCAATGGCACGCCCACCGCTGTACAAAAACCGACGTTATATTCAACAATCGAGTCTCGACACATCCGACACCCAGGAACACTAAACTCAGGCAAAGTGGGGGCGCTTACATAGACCATCGCCTTGCATCCATTGAAATACATAAATTCTTGTTACCTACGCCTTTTGGCATCGTACCTGTATAATCTATGTACAAAGTGATTGCCACGGGCTTGCCCAGATATATCAACGTGCGTGTTCTTCAAGAGACGAACACCCTTATTTCGACGTCCTTCGGATTACAGACCACCCGAAGTATTAGCACGTTGTAATGGGGCTTTCCACGGCGTTGATACCATGTCATCCCAAAGCAATACCTGCTTTCATCACTGGACTTGTTTCCATTCAAGACAGCATGCCCACAGCTATCGGTGGATTAACCGTGATGTTTAGCAACCAGGTTCGAACCCCGACATACATCTTGCCCGACCTGTACCTGCAGAATATGTGGCACCTTTTCCTTGAGCAATCGATGCCGCCAATCGCTTGGCATTTCCAACACTGCAGGCTTCCACTCTTAGACTTCCACTCAATTCTACTCCAGTATGTTACCGAAAAAAGACACGCAAACATTGCAGCGACCTCGTTGTGCCCAACGAGATATACATGGGAATACAGAAAACCTTGATGAGCCGAATCCCACCAGCGACATCGTGTGGCATCTGGATATCGCGGAATATTGCCAACTTGTTCGGCAGCACGCTTCATTCCGCCCGCCAGCGGTTAAGTCATATCACCGCCCGCAACAAATGAACATCAGTCCTCGAGATCGCCTCAATCGCGAGAAAGTGACATGCTGCTTACACCATTTGATTCGCTCAGACGGAAAGAATCAACACGACATTAGACGGCCGAGTAGCCAACAACCAGGACGACCTCGACAACGAGACTACCAAGACTGACTTCGACAAATCCAAATATGTGCTTAGGAGCGAATGATGAGGCATCTCCGATGGATCCACCCCTAATATGCCCTTGTAGGTTAATCACCGCCGTTTTACATAATTTCGGCACAAGCTTCATATGCATACGCTAAATTCCAGTCTACGTCGTTCCAAGCGGCCGTCACGATACGCAGAGGGTACGAGTACGCGTGATTAATACAGCGCGAAATACTTGTCCACACATGTCCTACTCCTCCAGCTAAATATACGCCCGGCTTGACAGCTTCCATACCAACGAAGGCACAACATGTTCGTAGGAACCGTCACCGTGTCAGCCGCGCTTGCGAATTGCTGTTTATTTCCGCTCAAGTGCAAACGCCGTTAAGTTAGAACAGTGGGATCCCGACATCAACCACAATCTACTGCACTTGGGCCAGCTTGCTCCGTCCTCCCAAAGCATCTTCAAAATTACAACCGACAAGCGTCTCTCACAGACACAGTACAGGCGTATACCGTGTGCCTTGATCGAGGCTTATTGTGTATATTTTGATTCGGGATACTTGGCGAACGCTCACGTAGATGAGCAGATGACATTGATGTAGGGGTGCTTGGTGGTGTCTTCGGTGTAGCCGTTGGAGTACAAGCGAAGGTCGCGGCCGTCAGTGTCCTCATCAAGCACCTTCATCAACAGGCCGTTATTGTCCTTGGTCCCGTCCGCCCAGGCCTTGACAGCATCCGTGACCTTTCATGCGCAATAGAGAGCCAAAACACAGTTGGAGTGGTTACCGACCCAACGGTTTCTTCGGCATACGTCACACCTCCATGATACGTCAAGGTATAAAATGTTTCGTCACCCACGTGTCGCTACCCATCCCAACAGAGTTGAATCCTCACACACCTTTCGCAACCACACGACATGACTTACCGAAGTAGTTGGCGTTCACATACATGCATATCTCGCTGCAAAAATGCTTCAGAGTTATAGTCTGGGACAATTGTGTCTAGGGCGGCCGCTACACGAAATAATTGAACTTGTGGGGAAATATTTGAGCAATAGGCCTGAGTCGTGGTGCGTTTCTAGCCAGTACATATTTCAGCTGTAGGGTACGCATCCAATCCTCTACTGGGTCGTACATAACCTAGACGATATTGAATCTGATGTCGGATAGGAGATGCTACCGAAGGCGGTAATAGTGTAGGTCGCTGGTACATACATGTATACATACGACGTGTTCGACGTCGCGTACTGATACTGGCGTTGCAATGGCACAGACAGAAACACCGTTTTACGGTTGACAGTGTGTTTGAGGTAGGAAAATCGTTTTTTTACCTACAGCAGTGCAATCAACCCTGTGTTTGGCTATGGTGTGTATATGGTGACACCGGTTAGAGAAGAACGCCTCCCCGAGACACAGCAAGTCTCTGTATAAGCTTTGAGCCGGTGGGGTGACATGCTTAGGACGCAGCACACGGTAGGGCCTGCGGTTAGTGTTTGCCTTCTAAGGCAATAATCACTGGCCGGTTGAGCCCCGCAAGGAGTTAAATTATCGTCTAATATTTTACTTGTTTCACTGCTGTAGTATATGTTTGCCTAGGTCTAGCGTATAGACGTGGTGGTCGGATTTTGCGAATCAAGCTTGTTCGAGGTTGTGTTTCCGGTGATATACTGAAGTCCTCATGTACGGAGCTCAGGTAATAAGCCCCCAAGCCCACCGGTGCATGTTCCTCAGGTTAGATAGATAGTCCGTACGTATTGGAATACTGTAGTAACGCTGAACCCCTTGGCCATGGAGCGTTCGACACAAGGTAACCTATGAACACAGGGAAACAAGATCTGGCGCGGGGAAACGAAGCCGCGCCAAAACAATGCAGCGCTGGACGATATTCACGCTATACGCACACGGTGAAAACCAGCTCAGACGGGAGAACACAAACCTCAGGTGTACACCCAGCGTGATTCCATGCACGGCACCCGTTGAAATAGCTTCCCCTACGAAACGTGAACATAGACGTCTACCTTACTGCGCTGTGCACCAAGAGGTATTTCCAGGGCTCAAAACAAGCATACGTCGACGAACACTGTAAGCACTCAATATGAGTCTAATAACAATTATCTGTGATCCATTCCCGACGAAACACACATATATATGCTCGCGTAGCTTGATGTGCGGGACGTAGCGCGCCCAACCCTCGATGGCACTATGAGGCGAACCTATCACCGACATGGGGGCTCGTGGAAGACGACCATGCGAAAAGATATGTACCAAACCACGCTGAAGGTTAGTAAATTTCTATGTAAATTGTACCACTATGAAATGACACAAACCTGAACGGAAGAGAGGCACTTGTAACAACTCGACTGTAGTTTCACAGAACGTACATATTGTTCAGCTGTATCAAGCTCGGAGCTCCTGGCACAAAGCGAATTGACACCGCTTCCATGGTCACAACACGCCGAGGGCGATTTGTGTGTGCGGGGTAACTGATTCGACCAAACCGCGACAGACCAGCGACTCTGAACGTATTTGACCCGTGGCTCCCACTGTTGCTAAGTATACTTAAGCACCGAGCTCCCGGAGAAAGACGTCACTACGGCTGGTGTCACGACCACAACGCGTCATGGGAGATTTCGCGCGTGCGCAATCGTTGCGCTAGGAGCACGCGACAAACCATCAACTCGTATTAATTCTGATATCTGGGTATCGTACGGCGTTAATCATCACAAGCAGTTTTCGAATCGGCCACGTGGAGCACTCAACCGACGACCTAAACCTCGATCTCAGTGTAGCTACTGAAATACGTATCATGCGAAACAAATCAGACGGACATATCAAACCAACGTTCACGGACACGGCTGCCGTACGGGGTGGAGCAACAGCAAAGTTTGCCCGCCTGTAGATGGGTGCAACGTGAACATATAAAAGAAAATGCCGTCTTTGCTGGCTGGCATACTATAATGAATGCCTTATCAAATATAATACCTTGAACTCGATCCAGCGCAAAGTGGGGCTTGCGATAGGCAAGGGCGTGCTCGCGAGGACGGTCTCTTCTGCATCAGATCCGTCGAGCGCGAGCAAAGTAGAACTCCAGACGGCACCGTCCAGCCGTTGAGTCGTTGTCGCTTCGTCCTCCAGCCATGGCTGGTTGACCACATGCAGTTGAACGTCGCGGGTGAGGTACGGTGACTGATCTTGGGGGTGGAAGATCGCCAGCTGTGTTCTGACGAAGTACACGTACATGTACGCGTCGATGATCTGTTCGTTGCATTGGAAGCGGTGGTGAGTGGTGAGGGTAATAGCGAAACGCGTGTATGGACGCAAGAGCAGGCCTATAATTGGTGCTCCAGCGCTTGGTGCGCCGGCGGAGCCCCCCCCGGAGCGCCCCCAGAGGGCCGCCGGAGGGCCGCTGTAGACGAAAAGTTTGGACATTTGTTCGTGCGCTCACTCAAAATGTTCGTCTCCTTCGGTCTTCTTACCCTATACGAGTATAACAGGCGTGAGGCGAATTGTATTATAAAGTCATGCGAAAAAACAGTAAACAAGCACAGGCAGACGCTGCTGCACATAATAACATGCATTCAATAAGTACATACAGCGATAAGTAGTCAACGCGCAGGCCAACTCTCAGGGATCTTTGAAAAATTGTATTCAATTGATTCGCCGCCTGATTACCACAATTTGCCCGCTTATCACAAGCAGCCTCCAGAAACTCGCCTTCTCAATGTTACATACTCCTGGTATACAACGCTATCATCACATTCAAAGACGAAACAACTTAACAATTCGTTCCAGTGTTGGTTACTCGCGCTTTTCAAGGACGTCGTGGAAACGTTCGGCCGCTTCAACTAAGGATGTGAAGCACTTTTCCTCGTTAGATTACCTTTCGAATCACTGAAAACACGTGTTCCTCTGTATTTGCGAACCCTTGGAGCCTTGAGCTATCCTCGGACAGAGCTAAACGTCTTACGTTTTATTATTTCTGTAAAAAATGAAGGCCATTCAGAAATTCGGCATGAAAGTTAAAATAAGTCTGACTTCAAAAAGCCGCCGAAGCCACATACCTACTTCTTTTTGTGGCGTGCTGCTCTGGTTTCTAAACAAAAATTAAGTACCTTCGCAACTTTGCACCACCTAATTATTACCCCGGGCACAAGTAGAGACACCTGGAGCATAACATTAGACGTCTTGGGAGGAGTAAAAGATCAATACCCTGCGGTTTATCACTCCCCGGATGCCGACTTGCATGTCACAACTGCTCGGAAAGCAAACAAATCGTCCGTTATATTTTCCAGTGAACTCGCCGTTGGTGAAGATTAAGGCAAAAGCTCTATCTAGTCAGCCTTGCTGCAGTGAGATCGAACACGACAAACTTTGGGACATTGCCCAAGCTGTTTTCCTGCATCAGCAGGTGAAACTTCGGACCAAACATTTCGATCGAAGGCATCGTTTTGCCAAAGTTGTATGAATACGTGCCGTCCACATCGAGATTCTGACTGCAGGAGTCGGAACAGTGGCAAGGACAATGGACGGAAATCACCCTGCGAAGAGAAGAACCTTACCAAAACAATTTCCGGGGCGTGGTAATTCGTGCGCATCATGTACGATGCGAATGCACTGTTTTGTACAGCGAATGTGCTGGAGGGCACAACAGCTCGCGATCGGGGTCTCCAAAGCATCACCCTACAACGTATATTCACTGATGGTACGGATGCTCTACGCCCGCTACTCACCACATGGCGGCGTTCTAAGTTAGACGAAAAGCTGTGCAAGTGACAAAGCCATCATCATAGAACAACCGATTTTCCTAATTGAGAATTGCCTTTCCGATGAGAATGAAAATCGA
>MEHQ01003878.1:0-14739 GCA_008828725.1 Saccharina japonica | reverse complement strand
TTCAGGAACTATTAGAATTTACAGGTAAGCATTTGTGCTGGACTCGAGGAGGAAATAACAATAAGAAGTTTGGAAATGCAAGGGGGTCGGCAGTTAAGAATCTGGCTGAATACACTGCACCCCTGAAAAACAAGAAACTGCCCAAACATCCCCTCAAGGCCACATCAGGCCCCCAGCCAAGCCGCCTCCGCGCTCCAAAACCGTCCCAAGAGGCGACGTTTTTCATGTAATTGCTTTTCTTCCGCCAACCAAAACCATTTTTTCCCGCCAAACAAAATCCTTTCCCCTTAACAAACGTGCTAATAAAAATATCGCTACACTTTCCCCCCCCCCATATTTTTCGGTGCGGATAAAAGCAGTGCGTTGGTGGATGGTGCACTGCTTACTTCTAGAGTGATTAGCAAAATTCGATGCAAGATCGAGCGAACGTTCGTAAGGCTGAACCCTTTCCGCGCGACAAAAAAAACAAACAAGAAGCCTTAGTGGGGGGGGGAGAGGAGCCTTATTTTGTGACCATGTTAGGATCGAGTCACGACTACGGGTAGGGAGGATAGGAAGACACGAAATGCGTAAGCAGTAAGTTGGAGATTGGATACGGGAATAAAAGAAAGTAAAAAAAGAGTCATGCAGGTGCCCTTGGAGTAGGGTTTAACTTCTCCTGAAGGGCCCCCTTCGGACGAGAGAGTTTATACCAAGAAAAAAACAAGGGCAATGGTCATTTGGGGGTATACCCCCTGGTTTTACGGCCATTTGGGGGTAGGGTCAACTTGCGCCCGCGGAAAGGGCTCCCGCGGGCCCAAACAGGCCTCAAACGCCATTCCGAAGGCCTGGCGAGATGCCCGAAGCCCGCGCCAAGCACGCACATGTTTTGTTTTTTTTTTCAGGCACGTCTTTGGGCCTTACAGGGCGGCGGCGCACGAGGGAGCAGACTAAGCCCCCCGTTTGACCACATCTCGGGGGGGGATAACCCCTCGTACCTACTAAATTTATCTACTCCCCCCGATTGACCACTTTTTTCACCCCGTTCGACCGAAACCATACCCCCGTTTGACCATCTGCGACAGCCTCAAAAGCGACTACAGCAGTACGTATCCATGTCACCGCCGAACAGACCGAATAGACCACGGGGCGGAACATCCAGAACTCGCGAATAGTCTGGATCGTTTGCCCCCCAAAATATCGGCGGAACAACATAAAAATCAAATCTTCATACGCGACATGAAGATATCGGCTCTTCTCAGAAAATGTAGGCCTTTGTGATGGCAAAAGGAAGTGGTGTGAGAAGCAGGACACATACGGGTACGAGATGCTCGGTTGATCTCAGGGGGTCGTGGGTTGCTGGGTGTTTCGTGCTGGGTGCGTGGTGCTTCGTTGCTGGGTGCTGTGCGTCATGGATGCTCGGTGTTTGGTTTTGTCGGACGGGAGGGGTCTTTGGGACACGAACAACATCAGGCGCAACGTTCGTTCGTTAGTGTTATTGAGAGGTGCTCTCCTCCCGTCCCCCATCGTATCCATCCCCCGAGACCGCTTGCGACGGAGCACACGATATGTTGACCTATGTTATACTACTCGTACTATACTACTTCTACTACTGCTACGGAGTTTGTTACGAGTAATCGTAGCTGCCGTTTCTTCGTGGTTACCCGTAATGTTATAAGTTGCCTATGTTACCCGTAATTACCGTAGTTCAAACAAATCACTGCTGAAACGTACCACGCACCGGTACGTTTGTAACCAGGTTCGTTGCGACGCGAAAAAAGCAAGGAAGTCCCTCGACCCCCAACCCGTGGGAAGGACAAACAGGATGAGGGGTCAACACGAACGAAAGGGAAAGGGGATGAGGGGCGAAACTAACAGATACCGCAAAATAGAGGCTACAGAAAACAGAGGAACCCAAGGCGGCAAGCGGCTCCGGTACTCGTCAATCTCGATCAGTAGTAGAAGTAATCCCAGCCTGACATTCCTTCCTGCCACATTCTTGAGTGCTGTCGCTTACTGTATTGTGAAGAACACCACACACACACCCTGGTGCCGGTAGATCGAGGAGTGCAAATTATCGAAAATGACTGCCCCAAGGCCTGAACGAATCTTATACTTCTGCTTCATGTAGTGCATGGGCCGCCCGCCGCCCGGGGATGATATTTGTGGTCATCCCCTTATATTTACGCATTTTTTCCCTCGAATGATTACTTTTTTTTTGCTTATTTTTTATCCTCCGGCGGATGGGTAAAAATGAAGCTTATGCCCTCCACACTTCAACGTCTCCCTGCGTGTCGTTGTGTCAATTCACTCCATGTCCCCTCGGACGTATCAGCCCTTGCTGCTTACGACTCCGGAGACTTGAGCATGTTGACCCGACCTGACCCCCGAAGGGGCCGGTTGCGGTGGGGATAGCCACCCGAAGAGTAAACTCTCCGGATAGTGTGGAACTCGCCGCAGCTCATCCACCAACAAAAACCCAGGCCAAGAAGCCTTCCCGCCAGACTCGGATCAGTTACGATCCACCCTTCCTACCGGTTTGGGCGTTGGTCCTCAGTACTGGTACGAGCTGGGCCAGCCAAGAAACTGACAAAGCTTCCTAAAGTCGTATCTCGTGAACCACTGCGAATTAGGCTACACAAATTTGAATCGCCAACCCTGACATACCAGTGCTTGTGCAAAAACAACATGTATCTGTAAAATTATGAACATATTTTTTTCTCGACTCGATCTCGCCGAGATATCCCCGAAAACTCGAAAACAACATTTTTTCATTCTAATTTCGTATAAAAAACGTCATTTTCGATCAACATGAAATTTGGCGGAGACAATGCTGAAGACACAAGGAAAAGATCGATGTAAGTCTCGTTGCCCAATTCGCCACCCATCAAGAGATATGACTAAAACTCGATTCCATATAGAAGTCAAGTAATTACGGAAAAATGGTATTTCCGCCATGCCCCGACCAATTTCGAGAATTTTATTCTTGACATTTTAACCACGTATTTGAACCGTGCGTGCAAAAATACCTGCCGCCTGCCCTCTTCGATTTTTTTTTTTTCTTCAAGTAGTTTTGATTGATTCAGCATTTGTTTCGATTTTTTTATCGTCTTATCTCTCTCGAGGAAAGAAAATGAAATAAAGGGCAGGCGGCAATTGTGTTGATAAGTACATGATCTACACTGTGTCCAAATTCCAGATCCAAATTCGTTAAACTGGTCGGGGCATGGCCAATCTGCTTTAAAAACAATATTTTGGCTGGCGCAGCTCGTAGAACATTTGGAGATAATGTTTGAAAGGGCACTGGCCCAAAATAGGTATACCTACCCACTTTGAACCATTTATAGGTACACTACGTAATGTACCCGGGAAACGGCTTCCTGCCCCGCCTGATATTGGGCCTGCGCTCCATTTTACCTACAAATGGCTAAAAGTGCGTAAGTACACCTACTCCCGGCTACTAAATGTACTTATCACCTTTTTTTTGCCTCAACTGTACATATTAATGGCTCAAACGATCACTTTTTGGCAACTGAAATATAGACATACGGCCACACATTCAACCATGTTTGCTATGGAACAATTTTGTTCAGGACCGCACCTACGGCTGTTTAACTTAGACCCCCTTAACCGTATGGTATTACTCTGTACACGTTTACAATATAAAACAAAGTTGCTCTTACTATATACTGCACTACAGTACGTGTATTGTACTTTCAGCATAACAGCATGGAAACACTCGTCATTGTTGTTTCTCCGCATCGTATATATGTGTGTGCATACGAGGGGTGTTTCATACATAATACGTATGCTTTGATCGTAAAACGATTTCTCGCTTGTAGGTGATGCGTGATAACTACGTAGTGTCAGTGGTGGAACTGGTACGGTCGGCTGGTTGACAGTCCCGGCATCTCGTGTGGCCGTCTCTCTGTATTTCAGTTGCCAAAATGTGATCGTTCGAGTCATTTGTAGGTACAGTTGAAGTTAAAAATACGTGATACGTTCATTGGATAGCCGAGAATAGGTGTACCTACGAGCTGGGCCAGCCAAAATAATGTTTTTAAAGCAGATTGGCCATGCCCCGACCAATTAAACGAATTTGGACCTGGAATTTGGACACCGTATAGATCATGTACTAACCATCACACTTGCCGCCTGCCCCTTTTTTTGTTTTCCTCGAGAGAGATACGACGATCCAAAAATCGAAAAAAAGGTAAAAGCAATCAGAACTACTTGAAAAAAAAAAAAAAAATCAAAGAGGGCAGGCGGCAGGTATTTTTGCACGTACGCTTCAAAGACGTGGTTAAAATGTCAGAGTAAAACTCTTAAAATCGGTCGGGGCATGGCGGAAATACCATTTTTCCGTAATTACTTGACTTATATATGGAATCGAGTTTTGGTCATATCTCTTGATTGGTGGAGAATTGGGCAACGAGACTTGCATCGATCTTCTCCTTGTGGCTTCAGCATTGCCTCTACCAAAATTTCATGTTGATCGAAAATGATATTTTTTATACGAAATTAGAATGAAAAAAATGTTGTTTTCGAGTTTTCGCGGATATCTCGGCGAGATCGAGTCGAAAAAAAAAAATGTATATAATTTTTCATATCCCGTTTTTGTTTGCACAATCACTGGTATGTCAGGGTTGGCGCTTCAAATTTGTGTAGCCTAATTCGCAGTGGTTCAAGAGATTCGACGTTAGGAAGCTGTGTCCGTTTATTTGCTGGCCCAGCTCGTACGCACTTTGATCCATTCGTGGGTACAATGGAGCGCAGGCTCAATATCAGGCGGGCCAGAAAGCCGTTTCCGGTGTACATTTCTCAGTGTACCTATAAATGGCTCAAAGTACGTACATATAACTATTTTTGGCTAATGCCGCTGAAAAGGCTGTTTTCCGGGAATGTTTCGGTTCGGGGTGATGATATACACTTCCCTTGAAAATCCTATACAACCAACCATTGCGTGAGGTTTATGTTAGGGGTCAGAGTAAGATATCCCATAAGGTCTTAGTCCCTTGGTTGGAACAACCTGTAAACCTGCTGCTGTCGTAGGTCACCCGTGGATTGCCCTCGCAGCTCCAATCGACCGTGTATCAACTATACTTTTTGTTTTGTTTGGTCCATCCCAATTATTATCTTCGCCCTTCTATACCCCCTCCGTCTTTAGTCGTAACTCAGATCCGGGGTCACTGCTGTGTGTGTGTTCTTCACATTCAACCTTCCTTTCTACCCGTGGACATCCAGCACACCCAGTGTCCGTGTGTGTGTGTTCTTCACATTAGACCTTCCTTTCTACCCGTCGATATCCAGCACACCCAGTGTCCGTGCCGATTCTTCATCCTATTACGGAGGACCATAGTAAATAGGACCAAGTTTTGTTAGTAAAAATATATAAATATATAGGTTTTAGTGTGTGCCGCAGGTCCTATTTACTGTGGTCCTCCGTAATAAAAGGTACCAGTTCTGTGGTCACAAAACTACGACACAGAGATACTACACTCAGTGCAGTAAGCAGAGCAGACAATGCAACGCCATATACGACAGGCAAGACCTACCCTGCTAGCAATCCAGGTGCATGCAAGAGAGAAAAAAGAAAAAAGCGAAAAGAAAAAATAATAAAAAGTAAATATACTGAAGCAAATCAACAATCAAGCAACCAAATAAAAAGGATGACCAAAAAGAAAGAAAGTGTCGTGCTTCTCCCAGAGGAGATGCGACCTCCAATAAGAACCGAATGAAATGAAAGAAAATGAAATGGACCGAAACAGCGCCCACAGAGCAAGACTGAGAACGACAGGATAGGACAGCCAGCCGGAGCACACCAAAGGCCAGCTGAGGCAGGTTTGTGCCCGTAGTACAGGCAGGTTCTACCAGCTATTAATAGTCGGTCTGGCTCCTACTCTGTTTTCCGTCTCTTTCCTGCTTTCGTCCGTCCTGGTTTCCCTATGACCCCCCCGACCCTCCGTCTCCCTTCCCTTGGGCGCCACCCATACAACGGGTACGTGGAACTTGCAACTCAATTCCGTTTCGTTCTCGTGTAACACACGAGAGTCCCGGAAAGAGAACGGGGAATAACAAAAACAAAACGAATACGTACGTAGCTAAGCCACCAAAGAAAGTCCTAGGAAACATACTGTCCGTGCCGATTCTTCATCCTAAAAGTTACCAGTTCTGTGGTCACACAACTGCGACACAGAGATACTACGCTCAGTGCAGTGAGCAGAGCAGACAAGGCAATGCCATATACGACAGGCAAGACGTACCCCGCATGCGATCCAGGTGCATGAAAGAGAACAAAGAGAAAAAAAAATTGAAAAAAAGGGAAAAGGGAAGAAAAAAACTACAAGTAAACATAATAAAGGAATCAACAATCAAACAACCAAACAAAAGCATGACAAAATGAAAGAAAAAAAGTGTCGTTCTTCTCCCAGAGAAGATGCGACAGCCAATAAAAATGATGTGAAATGAAATGAAATTGACTGAAAAACAGCGCAAAGAGAGCAAGACTAAGAACGACAGGAAAGGACAGGCAACCGGAGCACACCAAAAGCACCTTCCAGGCAGCCGAGGCAGGTTTGTGCCCGTGGTACAGACAGGTTCTACCAGCTTGTCGGTCTGCTACCTACCCTGTCTGCCGTCTTCTTCTTGCTTTCGCCCGCCGCGATTCCCCTACAAACCCCCTCCTCTCCGTCTCAATTCCCTTGGGCGCCACCCAAACAACGGATACGTGGCACTTCCTACTCAGTTCCGTTTCGTTTTCGTGCCACACACGAGAATCCAGGAAAGAGAAAAAGAAACACAACAAAAACAAAATGAATACGTACGTAGCTTATAATAAGGGCCCATATTAACGAATGAAGGTAAAATAAATTCAATTTGGAAAAACATAAATTCAAATTCGCTATTCATTGGTCAACACACGCACCAGCATCAAATATTAGGATCGTGGGGTCTAATTTGAATTGGACGAAGAAACCAAGAACGTCCCAGGACCTTCTCAGGACCTTCTTTTCAGGGCCTTCCTCGGGAACATTCCCGAAGATTTCGGGAATCGAGTAAATCAACCATATCAAACTAACCAATGTCGAATAAACAATGTTAAAAGCACCGCAAGAAAGACAAAACCACGGCGAATCGAATGACGGTGATTTTTTTTTTTTTACCCAGTAGGAACCTCGGTATGGTCCATGGTAATTTACCACGGGAATTGGCATAACCAATGTCGAATAAACAATGTTAAAAGCACCATAAGAAAGACAAACCCACGGCGAATCGAATGACGGTGTTGTTATTTTATTTTTTTACCCAGTAGAAACCTCGGTATGGTCCATGGTAATTTACCACGAGAATTGGCATTACCACGGCGAATCGAATGACGGTGTTTTTTTTTCACCCAGTAAGAACCTCGGTGTGGTCCATGGTAATTTACCACGGGAATTGGCAAATCGGTTTCCCGTGGTAAATTATCATGGACCACACCGAGGGTTTTACTGGGTAAAAAAAAAACACCGACATTCGATTCGCCGTGGTTATGTCTTTCTTGTGGTGCTTTTAACATTGTTTATTCGACATTGATTGCCAATTCCCGTGGTAAATTACCATGGACCATGCCGAGGTTCCTACCAGGGATGCGTATTTCCCGGTAGCGGTAATTCCCGGAAATTAATAGGGCTCGAGGTAATATTTTTTTCAGAGGAAATTATTCGCGTCCCCTATCCCCGGGAAAATAACGCCTCCATATAGAATGGAAACCCCCGTTTTTTTTTTTTTGTCAAACGCTGCTAAGCTGTGCAGCAGCGCAGAGCGTTACCTAGGCGCCCACATGCCCCTCCTATGTCACACAGGTATCCTACAGAGGAATAGGATGTTATGGCGAGCGGAATCATCGAAGGAATATACTAATAATAATATAAAATATAATCATACATTGACATATGATATGAGATAACATATTCGAATGGAAAGGGTGCACTCGGCGCAGATGCAGCTGGGACGCTGGGATTTTGTTGAGGCGTCCAGCGTCCATGTTTCCATGTTTCCATGTTTACAGTTTTATTGGATAATAAGGTCGCGACCGCTACACGCCTACGAAGCAGCGCACTGCTGTAACTGCTAACTTCCTGCTTTGCGCTGATGATTTACCTCGCGACACAAGTATATTCGTACATGAGAGATCGCTATCAGCACTACGGCTGTTGTCGTATTATTAGTTTGATATGATTGATTTACTCGATTCCCGAAATCCTCGGGAATGTTCCCGAGGAAGGCCCTGCTTCTTTTGGGTAGAATCCAAAGAGGGGTGGACAAAGGGTGATAGTGGATCTTTAAAATGGGGGTTTTGTCTTGGTAGTAGTAATGTGACCCTCAGATCGAACCCTAACCCGAACCCTAACCCGAACCCTATGCCAGTGGTCAGTGCTTGCTTGGCCAATCAGAGTGCCTATTTAGCTACCTTACGAAGATCCACTAACAGTGTTTGTCCACTACTGAATTCACATCAAATTGAGGAGTTGGCACGACTTGGACCGGGATGTCCACGGTGGGGGAACGCCCCCTGTACAATCTCGTCATTTCTTGGCCGCATCGATGACCACGACCGAGGCGACAACGCGTGAACCACAACGCGAGGTCACCGGGACAACAGCCGCGCCCACGCTTACAGACCATAGCATATCGTACCTCGGCGGTGGCGCCTCAAAAGCAATCATGGCGGTCGCAATCTCAACTTTTCAACCAGCTCGATGTGCCAACCCGACCAAGAACCGAGTGATCGACGCAAAACCAGCAGGATACGTTCAAGACTTTGATAGCACCATCGCCGTCCCTGTTTTGCCCCTGGCGTTCCAGGGATCCCGACGCCCGCCCAGGAGACCCTGAGAGCAATAGCTTCCTAGCCTGGGCCGCCGCAAGCAAAAGTATGCTGGCGGCGGCGCGCACGCGCCGACGCATGCCTTCCCTCTCGTCTCCTCTCGTCGAGTTTTTTCACCCCGGGCTGTGTCGCATGCTGCGTTTTTTTTTATTTCAGAAATATTTGAACGAGCAATTCACTATTCCCCCATAAGACGCAAACCAGTTTTTTTTGCGAAATCACATCCAAAAATGATTTTATTTTCCAAATTGAATTTTGTGCTGTCTCCGTTAAGATGGGCCCTGAGCAATTAAAGAAAATCCTAGGAAATACGGGGGGGCAGAGAGACAAAGGAAAAAAGCAATCACGGCAAAATTAAAATAACTTCATAAAACTGGCTCTTCTCTCCCCTGTCCACTACGGTTCATGCCTTGCGTTTTTATCGCGAGAAGATTTTAGCACTTTGTTCCCTCGTCAACTCTCGTCGAATTGTGCTTACCCGCGCTATGATCATATGCGTGTTCGACACGGTTGGTGTCATTTGAAATATAAAAATCTCCATACGGAGACTAAAACCCTCGACTTCTAACTCAACAGGTTTCGTGGCTACCTGCTGAACCACCGGGGCGACCGGCCCATCATACACACATAATACGTGCTGCAAACAAAGCCAATGCGACCATTCCGCGAAACATCACTGCGCGCAGTTACGCCGTAAGGAGATTTGACGTGCGACGCACATATCAACCCGATGAAACGATTTTTTTACACACCTGTATGATTCCCTCCTTCACGCCGGTCATTGCTCGCCCGGATACATCTTGGACGAACTAAAGAATCGAGCCTGGGCGATCAGCATCACTATCGGCTACGACGAGTACATCCAGGGTGACGAACCCGCAGCAATCATCCCGGAAGCTATACCAGGTATCATTGTCGGCACACTAAGCTGTGGGTTTGTTGGCAGTAGACAAAGAGCGCTACGCGCTGCCGACACACCACGTGTGTGTGTGCATCGCTTATGTCTATTATTTGTTTCGCATGTAGGGGGTATATTGACTGCGTACAACGTTTAAGAGCAGTATTAATAGTGCAGTATAGTCGGTCGCCCCGATGGTCTAGAGGTAACCTCGAACGCTTCTGAACGTTGATGTCTGGAGTTCGAATCTCACGTGGGTCGGACTTTTGAGTTTATTTGCAAAAATAAATAAAAAACGGAATCAACTGCTGAGAGCGCCAATTAATAGTAGCGTGGGTAGGCACAATTCGATGCGAGTCGACGAGGGAAGGAAAGGCTGAAGTCTTCTCGCGATAAAAATGCAACGCAAAGAACCGTAGTGGGGGAGGAGGGAGAGGAGCCTACTTTGTGACCCCGGATCTGAGTTACGACTAGGGAGGGAGAGACGGAAGTGCGAAGATAATAAATGGGATGGACACAAAAAAAAAAAAAAAAAGTAGAGGGGGGGGGAGGAAGAAAATATGTTGGGGGGGGAGGCGAGGGGGGAAGGAAAGGCTGAAGTCTTCTCGCGATAAAAATGCCACGCAAAGAACCGTAGTGGGGGAGGAGGGAGAGGAGCCTACTTTGTGACCCCGGATCTGAGTTACGACTAGGGAGGGAGAGACGGAAGTGCGAAGATAATAAATGGGATGGACAAAAAAAAAAAAAAAAAAAAAATAGTGCCGGCCCTCTCAAACTAAACATGATATTTCATACACGACGGAAGGCTGACCTTATTTTGCGGGTGCGTGAAACCGCATTTCGTATGTTGGTATTTAATTATGTTGATTCGTTTACCGATAGTCCGAGAAGAGATGTTTCCCCCTCGCAATGAATGAGTGCCTAATGAACGGTGCGTAAGTCTAGGCCAGCCACAGGAGGGGGTCAAGGCTGAGATGGTTCTTATATGTTCTAAGCTTGTCAGGCTGACTGTCTTCTGGGCTACCTCGTTATAGTACGAGCGGGCCGGTACCTTTCATTGCTGTATACCAGTGAGCGTTACATTTGGATGCGTGTTGCAACCCGGAGAATCTTTTGTACGGTAGGGCTTGATGCGTGCTTGTCATTGCCTACAACAATAGCTTGGCGTATCTCGCCCACACAACAAAATATTATTGCTGTGCGGCAGGAGTAAGAGTGGTCCCTCTGTATTGACTATTGAGTACGCTCGTGCAGGTTTCCCGCTGTAGTGCCTGTGGAGTCTCTTCGTCCACAGGTCGAATTTACCAGCGTGTTAGTGGGCAGAGCAGTGCCGAGTGCCGCTAGAATGCCGGTGTTGTTGGCCGACTTTCGAGTAGAAGGACTACCTGGTACTAATACTGACTGAACGGGAATATAGTTGGTTTCGAATTTTGAGTGTCGGGATTGCTACAGCAGTAGTAGTGTGTACGAGCTGGGCCAGCCAAAAAACGGACTAACCTTCTTAAAGTCGTCTCGCGTGAACCACTGCAAATTTGGACTTGAAAACTGGAAGAACAGACCCTGACACCGTAGCGGATAGGCAGGTTTATATTTTTCGAGAATCCGACCTGATCTCGCCGAGGTATCCCAGAAAACTCAAACGTACCAATTTTTGGCGACATTTTGGCGTACAATCCGTATGACGGCTCCAAACAATCGTCTTTCCCGATCAAGGTAAACATTGGTGTGGACAGGGCTGAATACCCAAGGAGACGATCGATATCAGTTGCACTTGTCAAATCGCCACCCATCAAAAGATATTACCAAAAATCGTTTCCTATACAATAAACAAGTAGTGGCGAGAGCGCGCGGTTTTACTGCGATGCCCCGCTCATTTTTGTGAAGTTCGATCTAAAATTTTAACGTCGTATTTGAACCGCATGTGCGCTGAAACGGAAAACCTGCCTTTTTTTTTGTTTCACGAAAGTTATGGCCACGTTTGTATTTTTTAGACTGTTTGTATCGGTCATATCATATCTCTCGAACGAAACATAAGAAATAAAAAGGCAGGCTTTCCGTTTGTTGACTGATGCATGATCAACATCGTGTATAAAAATAACGTCGAAATTCGTAATATTGAGCGGGGCAAAGCCTATCCACCGAACTGTCCGTTTATAGGCTGGCCCAGCTCGTATGTCCCACCTGTCGTATTCAATTCGATTACGTGGCATTTTTTTTCCTTTTTTTTTCCATCCCATTTATTATCTTCGCACTTCTGTTTTCCTCCCTCCCTATTAACTAGTCGTAACTCAGATCCGGGGTCACAAGGTAGGCTCCTCTCCCTCTCCCCCCACTACGGTTCTTGCCTTGATTTTTATCGCGCAGAGGGTTCGGCCTTCCCAACGCTCGTCGACCTTCATCGAATTTTGCTAACTACTGCTCTCGCGCTTTCCGCTAGTCAAGGTATTTTGTTTATGCCATAAAAAGTCCCTACGAGCATGCACTCGATGGTCTAGAGTCTAGAGGTAACGTCGAACGCTCCTTAGCGTGGATGTCTATAGTTCGAAGCTCACGTGGGTCGGACTTTAAAATGGACTTTTGAGTATATTTACTAGAAAAAAAAACGGAATCAACTGCTGAGAGCGTCAAGTAGCGTGGGTAGGCACCATTCGATGCGAATCGACGAGGGAAGAAAAGGCGGAAGCCTTCTCGCGATAAAGATGCAAGGCAAGAACCGTGGTGGGAGAGGAGGCAGAGCAGCCCACTTCGTGACCCCGAATCTGAGTTACTACTATTAATAGGAAGGAGAGAGAAAGGAAGGGCGAATATTATAAATGGGATGGAACAAATAGAATAGGGCAGCGACCAAAAAAAGGTATACCTCGTCATTTTGCGGCCAAAATCAGGTTTATACTTAAAACCAAGTCAAACACGAACTCCACGTGCGCTGCCATTGGTCCAAAACTCGTTGTACCGGTTTTTGCCTCTTCAAAACCCAGGTATACCTGATTTTGTCTACTCTGCTTGACTTTCACTTTTTTTTGTCGTTTTTACGCCAATCAGAGGCCCTTCATAGTTCCGCCCTATGCCCCCTATGCAAATGCCGACGTACGCGGAGACCCCCTTCTCCCTTCGTACCTCGCACGACACACGACACGCCACTCGAGCGACACACACACATATTCTGCCTGCATACCTCCGCTGAAATAATACGAGATAGAAGGCTTCCCTTCGGGGTTGTGGTTGACTTGGAATACCAGGGGTGTCACAAAAGTTGAGAAGGGAGAATACAGCAACAAGCGTTCGTTCCTCGTACTATTAATAGCAGCTACTCGTATACGTAGCCACCGGGCGAGCACGAAGAGTATGAAAAAACTCTACTTTGCATTGCAAGGAACGGCAGGTTCGTGGGGTGCGTTTTAACCTTCATTTTAGTATGTACCTTTTTTTGGCCCCGAACGGACCAGGTGTACCTGTTTTTGGCCGCTTCCCAATAAAAGAAGTACATACCTGGTATGAAGTATGAAGTATACATATCTTTACGTCTGGCGTTTTGTCGCGATGGAAAAAAGGCACGATCCGCAGGGGGAAAAAAAACGAACTTCCTTGCGTTTTTTTTTTTTTTTTCATTTTAATTTCTACCTCTTGCTCATCAACAGTCGTAACTCAGATCCGAGATCACTACGTAGATATTAGCTTTTCCTGCCTCTCCCCACCATAGAGGTGAGCACCGGGAGGCGGACAAAAAAAATGAAAACCGTATAGTCCATGCAATTAAATAAAATTATTATAAATACGTCAGCTGTGAGTTCAACCGATTGAATAGTAGATACTCAACTTTGCGAGCTGCGTAGAATTTTTGTTATATGTGTTATTGAAGAATTCTAAAAAAATCGACATCGACAGTACACATTTTCTAGAGATAGGAGCATAGTTATGACTCCAAAAAACACTTTTTTAACGCCCATCTCCTCGCGGAGGGGAAGATGGATTTATTTTATTTTTTTATTTTTGATCTTCGACTCCTTACGACCAATATAGCTGAAAACAGGGATTCCATTCCCATTGGGTGTATTGTTTTAATCAGCTCTATCTGAGGGCAGATTTCGATGGGTTTGTGAAATCGCAAAGTGGAACTTTTTCCCGTTAGAAAAAATATTTACTTTTGACGAAAATCGACAAAAACCGTGTCCGGGACGTCACACGCAGATCATTCGTTCGTAAAAGCCACCCAGCCAACCTATAAAAAGGGGGGGGTAAACGATTTCTCTCATCATTCTACGGACGGAACCTGATTTCGTTTTTATTTAAAACGCAAGTCCGATGAAATATGCATGGTGTTGTGAAAAGTAGCTGATCTTGGCCCTTGGCAAGCTGTAACTTACTTGATTTTAGTGTAGGCTAACTTTTATTTTCGCCAAAACCGTATTTGTTCGCTCGGCCCTGGTGACCACGACTATAGTAGCAATATTGCCTTGTTCGTAGTAGTTCGAACGTTATGGCCCAAAACATTATAGGCTAAATTGTACTGCATGGACCATATAACCAGGCGTTATTACCGTAACAAAAAACCGGATGAAAACTGTTTTTTACGTCGGTTTTAACCGGTTTTCCGAAAACCGGTTAAAACCGGATGGTAACGTGACACGCCTCAAAATCATTGAGCCGGACGGCATGTTTGGGAGAAAAACGTCCTGTTGGTATGTCGATTCCGAGCCACAAAACCACAGCGCACGGGGTAACGTGACTTCAAGATATAAAACATGGTTGTGTAGAAGACATTGCCGGTGCACAGGTACTATATACTTACCGGTTACTATTAATAGGGCTTTCTTCGCGAATACTTGCTTCCTGTACTTTTTTCCTATGCCTCGCAGATCAGCGTATTCGGAGAGCTTTCCAGCACGCGGTATAACTATACTAAAATCAAGTCAACATATCCACACTAATTTCAAGGTGAAAATTCCACACTTGTTTCGAGCTATTTTGTTTTTATACTAGAATCAACTTGTTT
>MEHQ01002051.1:0-12371 GCA_008828725.1 Saccharina japonica | reverse complement strand
AACCCAACGCAAAATCCGGATGAAATATGACACGGTCCAGCAGACGCGAGCTGAAAAAAACATAACAAGACCAAAAACAAGGACAATGACAAAGAGAACGACATATACCGTATGACGAAAATGATAAAATACGACGACGGCAAAGACACCCACAAACAACAACATTGGCTAAAAAACACCGACAACAATTCCGGCAACAACGACAACAACCACAAAACCATCACAAACCACAACATCATCAACAACAGCAACAGCAGCAGCAGCAACACCCACAACAACCACAACAACCACAACAACAACCACCACCACCACCAACACCAACACCAACAATAACACCAACACCACCAACAACAAGACAGACAAGAGACGACAGAAGAAACAGCACAGATATCGAGAGAGAGAGAGAGAGAGAGAGAGAAAGAGGGCACAACAGCACACCGCAAAGCAACCGAGAACCGGCAATAGAAAACCGCCACCTATCTACCCCGATCCCAAACAGCAGACATGGAACCCGCACCTCCGCCACCCAGCCCCTCCGCTCCGCCCGCCCCCATCTCCACCTCCGCCATACCACGCCTCGCCGAAGCTGCTGCCAGGCCTCCCGCCTCGGAGTCGTCCCGTCGTCGACCTCGCGCCCGCCGTCCTGCAGAGGATGGGGGGAAAAAACAGCAACACCATGCATATATTATATGTATCCAGTATCCAGGCACCCACCCATCATTGCACTCATCCATCCATTCAGCCATATAACCATCAATATTCACTCATCCATGCATGACCTCATCCCCTCTATTTACTAATAGATGGTACGGCTGGAACAAGCGATACTTCTTTCCCCCCCCCCCCATCCTATTTCTTATCGTTGCCCTCCTTTTCTCTCTCCCTCCCTCCCTCTTGGTCGCAACTCAGATCCGCGGTCACTACGTAAGTAGGCCTCTTCTTCTCCCTCCTCTCTCCCACTACGGTTCTTGCCTCGCGCGTTTTTTTTTTTATCGCGAGAAGACTTCAGCCCTTTCTTCCCTCGTTGACTCGCGTCTAATCCCGCCTTCTACCCACACGCTACGAAGGCGCTCTCAGCAAGAATGGTTCCCTTTTTTTTTTCCTTTTTTTTTTTTTGAAAAAAAAAGTAAAAATCTCACCACGATGGGATTTGAACTCGGGTACCAGTGCGCTATCTACGGGGGACCATAGTAAATAGGACCAAATACTAATAGTAAAAATAGGTAAATATACTGGTTTTTGTGTATACCGTAGGTCCTACATACTATGCTCCCCAGTAACAGTAGCATTTGACCATTAGACTACCGGGGCGACCGGTATATGCGTGTGATAGTTATACTTCGACCCCGCCATTGCGTATGGTGGGTTTCGATCGGGCTTTCAGTGAGTGGCGTGTTTCAGTTGAGGGCTTCCTGATGCGATATTCCTAGTTCTCTACGTAGGGCTTTAGAGTTGGCTGACTTTAAGTCGGATGGCTACAATAGTTGTTGCTCGGCGATGTGATAGGTAAATTTACAGTTTGTGGGGTGCGGCGATTTTGTGGAGTTGACCACTAGACTACCGGGGCGACCCCCTCTATCTACTAATGGACGGTACGGTTGGAACAAGCTCTACACGTTGTCAGATGGCAAAATGGAATAATAGTCAATCGATTAATCCATTAATCCGTCCATCCATCCATCCATCCATCCATCCATCCATCCATCCATCCATCCATCCATCCATCCATCCATCCATCCACCAATCCATCCATCCATCCATTCATCCCGAGCGTCGTGATACGGAGCGAGGTCAGTAGGCTATTGGGCATTCATCAACCTACAATAACAGTAGAACGCGAGCAGTCTATATCAACAGTATAAATAGCAGTAGAAACTACAGCAATAGCAGTAGAGGGCAACGCCATACTATGTTATACTATTGTATGTACTACTATGTACTACTGTAATACTATGTTATACTAGAAGTACGTGGTCAATATAACATTAATAGTTGGGTGGCGACGCAAACCAACTAACTGACATATGAATACCAGGTACCAGTCTGTCCCGGAATAGAAGCATCGTCTTTGTATGAATATGTTCGGACAGAGTGGAAGTCGTTTCAACAAAAAACACAACCCGAATCACAACCTAATTATACCTGAGGCTGCAGCGGCATCGACATCAGCAGCACCATCGCTCCGCCACCAGACGTAATCTCCGCCGGGGCCGACCCCGCTAGCCCTCGCTGATGGACCCTCCTGCCAAGACACATTGCGCCGCACCATGCGCAACACGCCATGTACCAGCCAGCACATCGTTAACGATCATAAAAGCTTTGAAAAACAAGTTTGAAGAAAAAAGTTCGAAAAAAAACAATACCGGTACGTGTAAGCTGCGAGATCCAGGATTTTTTCAAAACCCCTACTTTCAAGACGTACCACGTACTCGTATCAGCTGGGAGGTCGAGGATTTCGTCAAAACGCCAATTTCCAAGCTGCGTACGTATGATACTTTGCGTCGCGCGTACTACGTACGGGTTTCATACGACCTCATGAAGGATGTTTACGGAGTACGTTCAGAGTTCCCCAGGCATGGATATGCGTGGAGAAAAAAACTACTACTACTCTGGGCGAGTACATAAGGACCGTTTATACAGTAATACGAAGATTAACCGGTCCTTATTTATACACACGACCAGAGTGGGAAATAGTAAGAGCATGAGGCTCAAATCGATGCGAGTCGACGAGGGAAAGAGAGGGTTGAATTATTCTCGCGATAAAAAAAAAATCAAGGCACGAACCGTACGTAGTGGGGGAGGAGGGAGGAGCGCCTACTTTTTGTGACCCCGCAACTGAGTTACGACTATTAGGAGGAAGGAGAGAGAAAAGGAAGGGCGAAGATAATAAATGGGAAGACAAGACAAAAAAGAAAAAAAAAGAAAAAAAAAGAGAGAGGCTCGCTTTTTTGGGGGTCGCTTAAAAAAATATTACGTAACCCCTTAAGAACTGGTCCCACGAATTCGGGGACAAACTACTTGGAATTAGTGTGGGACATTTTTTTCAGTTCCAAAAATTGGATTGAGAAAACGTGCTCGGCTAGTGCTGCACTAAATCCTATATACCAGGTATATATAAGCATATGCTCAAGCTTAAACAAGGCTGGTGTCTCAACACGATTAAGGGTGCTAAAGCCGAACATCCTATTTTTGGAAGGCTCTCGACCAGATGACGCTTGCTACGATAGAGGTGCACCATGCTCTTTTTCTGAGCTCCTCACTTGATTTGGGAGGAAAATAAAAGTCCTACCATACTGCTGTACAGTCCCGTAAGCTAAACACTACTATGAAACATAAGTGCAACACAAGAACCAAAGTCCGACGAATTTGGGTTATAAGGGCCCATCTTAACGAAGAAGAAAAATATTCAATTTGGAAAAATAAAAATTCAAATTCGCTTTTCATTGGTCAACACACGCACCAGCACCACATATTATGCCCCAAGATCCTAATCTTTGGTGCTGGTGCGTGTGTTGACCAATGAAAAGCGGATTTGTTGAATATTTTAATCCAAATTGAATTTTTTTCTTCTTCGTTAAAACGGGCCCTAAGGGCCCATTTAACGAAGACAGAAAAATTCAATTTGGAAAATAAAATCCTATTTGAATGTGATTTCGAAAAAAACAAATGGTTTGCGTCCTATGGGGAATAGTGAATTGCTCGTTCAAATATTTATGAAATCGAAAAAACGCAGCATGCGTCACAGCGCCCAGGTGAAAAAAATCGACGAGAGGAGACGAGAGGGAAAGCATGCGTCGACGCGTATACTTTTGCTTTTGACCGCCCAGGCTAGGAAGCTATCGCTCTCAGGGTCTCCTGGGTGGGCGTAGGGATCCCTGGAACGCCACGGGCGAGACAGGGGCGGCGATGGTGTTATCGAAGTCTTGAGCGCATCATGCTGTTTTTGGGTCGATCGCTCGGTTTTTTATCGGGTTGGAGCATCGAGCTGGTTGAAAAGTTGGGATTGCGACCGCTATGATTGGTTTTGAGGCGCCACCGCCGGGGTACGCTGTGCTATGGTCTATAGGCGTGGGCGCGGCTGTTGTCCCGGTGGCCTCGGGTTGTGGTTCACGTGTTGTCGCCTCGGTCGTGGTCCTCGATGCCACCAAGAAATGACAGATTGTACCGGGGGCGTTTGCCCACCGTGGACATGCCGGTCCAAGTCGGGCCAACTCCTCAATTTGATTTGAATTCTTTGGAAAAGAAGGTCCTGGGACCTTCTTGTTTTTTTCGTCCAATTCAAATTGATTAGACCCCAAGATCCTAATCTTTGATGCTGGTACGTGTGTTGGCCAATGAAAAGCGTATTTGAATTTTATTTTTTCCAAATTGAATTTTTGCTGTCTTCGTTAAGATGGGCCCTTAGTGCGTGTGTTGGCCAATGAAAAGCGTATCAACACACGTACCAGCACCCAATATTTGGATCTTGGGGTATAATCTTGGGTGGTGGTGCGGGTTCTGACCAATGAAAAGCGGATTTGAATTTTTTTTATTCCAAATTGTTTTTTTTTCTTCTTCGTTAAAACGGGCCCTAAGGAGCCCGGTCATTCTGAAAGCATTCAAGCCTAAACTCATTACCTCTATCGTAGAATGCGTCAGATATTCTCCGAAATACGTGTTCTCGTACCCGGTACGTTAGCATCTCACTTGCCTTGCCCATAAAATTTGCGTATATTTTGTTTTGGTTTTTCTCTGTTTCACAGTCTGTTACCACAGAATTTGTATCTCTCTAGGATTAGGAATCAGGACAAACACTGGGTGTACTGATGTGGTTGAGTAGAAAGAACGGGTTTAATGTGAAGACACCACACACGTTCTTCGGCATTGGCAAACCTTCCGATTCTGGAAAAAATCGAGCGCTCAAAAACGATCTCACCCCTGCACGAACGCAACACTATTTACGGTACATTTTATATATATAGTACAGGACACCTAATAAGAAACAGGAAAATCTGGTCCAGACTGGATTTCTTATTTGAGAGAGGGTGCTTTCTACACAAACTCCAAGATAACGACTCCCGATCTTTCGTACTTTCCTCTGAATCTCGGCCTGGCTTTTCTTGTTAGCCTGTTTCGTATTATCCTGTTTATTATCAGCCTGTTTCTCATTAGCCTGTTTCTTATTAGCATGTTTCTTATTAGCCTGTTTCTTGTTACGAAGGTGTCCTGTACTGTACCAGGAACTTGTTTTTCAACCACCACTTTCGTCACTGGGGGTACGCCGAATATCACACCCCTGCGGAGGTACGCCTGTAGACAGGCAGTGCCACTCCCAGTATAGAACAGCTATCACACCGACCGGTGGATGCCCTTCAACCACGACCCGCACCAGCATGGAGGCAAGCGCGCCCCCATCACAACAGCAGTGGGCTTAACGAGAGCCTGTGCCCCGGACATTACCGATACCTGCTCTGCTGCCGTGCCTCAAGCGACGAGCACATCGTTTCACCCATCGGACCCCTCATCGATCCTCACGTCGTGAGGTAAATATTTCAGGGCAGAAATACTCCTGATCTGTATAATCTGTATGATCTGTATGATCTGTACTGTGTTATCTGTATGATGCTCTGTAATATCTGTATGATTCAGCTCATGTTGCCGGGTGGGAACCGTACGATCCGCAAAAGATCTAGGACATGCTGCTCGGGGTTGGACATGTGAAATGCATCTGCACGCAGATCCCGCAATACGATCCAAGTATCACACTCAGCTTGCAAACATGAGTCTCCGACGAAATCCTCGATCTCAATCAGCTGAATTTTTTTTTTTAAATAATTTTAGAAATACATTTCACAACGGACGGCAGATATAGGATCTACGTAGAAGATCCAAAGTAGATCGGGATCTGTCCGATACGTTCGTCGTTTGTCTACGAGAACAGTCCCCCATTACCAGTACTACTCGTATGTGTACCACGTCTGCTACTCCTACTACTGCTGCTGTGGTCCCAAGCTCCGACTACGCCCGTACCGGCTAACTCACCTGACCCCCCTCGCCAACAGCAGCGAGTTTCGTCAAAAAAGGGTATTATACTACTGGTGTTGTGCCGATAACTGTGTTTCGGTGTCGCAAGCCAGGCAGGGCTTTCGCTTGACAACTCCGAGTTTCAAAGAGGGGCCTTACCATCACCTGCCATTGCGTGGGAATGGAAAAGCAATCCAGATTGAAGACCAAGGTATCTCCACGCGGGAAGACACCCCTAAGTCAACAAGGTCCGTCCTTCTCAACACCCCCCCCTGACTAGCACAGCGTCGCATCCAGGCGGGGGTTTCGCTTGACATCTCCGGGTTTCAAAGAGGGGCCTTGCCATCACCCCCCATTGCGTGGGAATGGAAGAAGCAATCCACATTGCAGACCGAGGTCTCTCAACGCATTATGACACCCCTTGTCATTAGTCTCCGTCCTTTTCAACACCCCCCCTGGCTAGCACACGCCGAGATCATCTATTTGCAGTCCATGGACTGCAGCTCTTAGCTACAGTCCCCACGCTATCTCGCTATCCCTAACCCTAACCCCAACCCAATACTTTTGCACCTACTTTGTGGGAGCAGGGGTGCTAAATGAGATATGGTCCGGGTGGGATCGGGGTAGAGGGGTTGACCAATCAAAATGGAGGGGTGTGATAAGTCTATTGGGCACCCCGTTTCATCCCTGCAACACTAAACCACTCAAGATAGAGTGTGGACTGCACTTACGTTCTGCAGTCCATAGCTTGTAAATAGTCGCCGCTGCACACGCCATGCAACCTGGCCGAGTCTGTCCACACTCCTTACGTAGCAACCATTGATACCCCCGTTACCACACCCCCTCGTTATCGCTCTCCCTAACTTGAGTGTGTGGAGGACAGGGTACGGAGACACCGTCAATTTCTGATCACAAAATGCCCAACCATGAAGGATGCGTTAAACCAACCGTCCGGTCTACGAGACCTGCCATCATGGATGGTCTACATAACGGTCGCCGTTCGGGAATACAAACCCCGAACGCTACCAGGGAGTGAAGGGTCGAACGACCCCCACGGGAACACAAACCCAGAACGCTGCGTACCAGGGAGTGAAGGGTCCTCTACGAGAACGACCCCCCACTCCCACACTCTTTTTCTATGAGACCTCTCCTCGCGAGATGCGAGAGGTTTTGTGGAGGCACCTCCTTGCCACATATAAGAAAGAAAAGTGCGCGTCAAGGTCTCTCGGCCAAACCTATCCAAGACCTCGACACGGCCGACATCATCTGAGGAGCGACCTCGATGAGTAGATTTATATTGAAAAACGGTGAGGACTACGCCTTGAATACAGCAGAACACAATCATAGCCCTTCGGTATTTCAGCATTTTTCTCTGGTCGTATATACCAGTTTACGTATATATTATGCTCGTAGTCTAGATTAGTCGCTTTGTCGCTTTAAATGTCGGGCTTGCTGCTTTCTGCTGTCCGTGTTACCTCAAGTTCAATACTCACTCGTACACCCAGTGGAGCTCACCCCTTGCTTGATGCTACTATGGTTGAGGTACACTGTGTGTGTACGAGATAAAGGGGATTAACGCTACCCGATGGTTGATTGGACCTGATTGGCTTGCGGTTAGGGTTACGGTTAAGGTTTAAGTGGTAAGCTACCCTCCGCCCTCCGTATGCCCACCGGAGGTACCACCGTACCGCTGTACCGGTGGTATACATACCTGGTTGTAATACGTACATACGTACCTACCTGGTATATATAAATGTATGCCACGGCCATGACAATCAACCAACCACCGACTGATCGACGGGTTGTTTTTGTTACGTACAGCTTTCGTATGCTGTTTAATACCGTATATACAGTACTCCGAGACTCCGAGTATTTCTGCCGTACGTACATACGCATTCGCGAAATGCTCTCGTGCGATATTTAATCCGCCTACAATTAGCAGGGGCGTCAAGTAGCAGCAGGTAAGAGACGGGCATCACAAGCACCGAAGAAGAAAAAAATAAGCATCCACCAGTATATACGTTCAAAAAGCAACTATTTAAATAGTACGTAGTGGGGGGAGAGGGAGGAGGACGCCTACTTTGGTGAGGACCCGGATCTGACTGTTAGCGGCTAGGAGAGGAGAGAAGGAAGGGCGAAGATAATAAATGGGAATTGGACAAAAAAAAAAAAAAAAAAAAAAAAAAAGATCGTGTTCGCGTAGATTCTGCCCGCTCAGGGCGAACTTCCTTAGGCCGTTTCCTATGCGGTTCGATTTTTGAGCTTTCAGATCCCTATGGTCTTGATCGTATTTTCTCAGCGACCCTGGTTCGAAAATTCGGAACATTCTCTATGTCTTCTTATGCGAGAAAACACGGATTTGTTGTATCATACGTGCAGATATTTGAGCAAACGGCAAGACCAACTGCTGTTGTGTTGTTGTTGTGGTCTGGCGCCGCGAAGAGACGCGCCGAGTGCGCTGTACTGGGCTAGAACCCAAGCGTTCGAAGCCACGCTGGCTGCCTCTGGTCTGGCGGCGACGCGCCGAGTGCGCTCGAGTCGACCTGTCTTGGTATTTTGTATTTTGACACATCGAAGCATCCGAGCGTTGAGCTGTGACTACTGCTTTAATACGTGCTGCGTAGCTCGGCAGCTGCTGCTGCTGTAAAATCTACGAGTACGGAGAGGCGCGCGCCGAGTGCGCTCCCCTTCGTCTCTAGGCCCGAGCCCGCGCCAGCCGACTGTAGTTTGGCGACGGAGAGGCCCACCGATCGTCGGCTGCGCGTCGGGCACGAAGCAACGTCGCTGTGTCACCATCCAACTCATCGATCGTGCTGCTGCTGCTGCTTGCTTGCTGCGTGGATAACATCTTGAATTTAGAGACCATGCCATTTTTCGATTTGAAAATCTGATGACCCAAGTCGTTGGATTTTGGGCCAAAATCCGACGACTTGGGTCATCGGATTCTCAAATCGAAAAAATTCCGATCAGATTTTGCATAATCGGACTGCATAGGACGGTGCTTTCGTTTTTGGGATCGAAAAATACAAATCTGAAGCTCAAAATCGAACCGCATAGGAAACAGCCTTAGATGTGCCCGAACTGAAAATAGAACCTTCCTAAGCACAAGATGGCACACCAACCAGGCATGCCTCTCGTTAGGGTTAGGGTTAGGGTTAGAGATCCGGGTCGGGGTGGTGGCCGCCGTTAGCCGAAGCCAAAAATAAGCTCACCGTCGGGAACGAATGCCTTACAGCTTCGTGACAAAACCCTTCCTCATTACAAACAGCATAATTTTATTCGGGCACGTCTGAGAAGTTCGCCTGAACGGGCAGATTCGCGCCAGCTGTACGTAGACTATAGCAGGCAAACGGTATGGTTGGGTTCGTGCCGTGGGCTGGCTCTCGAGCAAGGCTTATATATATAAGGCCTTGGGGCTCAAGGGAGGCCCTACGGAACCACGTAGCCCTGGTATAGTACGGCCCCATGTGCGATGCCCAACGCCTAACAACGTGTTCTGTGTTGAGGTGAGACGTGTCAAACAGCAGCACGTCGTAGAAGGGCTGTGTGTGCGCCTGTCAGTCGTCAAGTCGGCTGGCGAAGCGCCTGGCGATTATTTCAGGCCCCCCAGCCAGCCCTGTTACCGACGGAACCATCTGCTTGATAGATATCCATCCATCTGCTCGACAAGTATCCATGATTTGGTTGATTCGCGCAGCCTCTCACACCCAACCAAACTTGCCACCTCGAAACACTGCACAGCAGTAGTGGTGCCACTTCGAAACACGGCACAGCAGTAGTGGTTCAAAACACGGCCCAGCCGTAGTGGTTGGTTCACAGTGCTATCTCTCCCTCTCCCAACCAAAAGCCACCCCATCACGGCACACCAGTAGTAGTAGTTGATTCGCTCCCTCTCCCACCCAAAAAGCACCGCTCTTTCTCTCCCTCCTCGACGAGCCACCAGCCACCAGCCACCGCACAGCACAGCAGCAGTTATATAGTAGCTCGTAGAGCAGATGGATCCGTCGGTAACAGGTTGGGACTCGGCCGGAACTCGACTGGATACGTCGTAATACGTCGTGATACGTACCTGGTACGCAGGTGCGTGGTACGTAGTAATTATCGTCTGGTGCGTGGTGGGCTGTTGAGCCGTGGTGGTCGAACAGCCCGGCCATTTTCGGGTAGGTGGGTACAACTATCGGGTACCTCTTGGGGGGTGAGTAGCCAAAATCGGGTATACCCGATGGGTTAGTGGCCAGCGTCGGGTGGTGGCCTGCGCTGGCCAATGAGATGGCGCCCTGGGGTCGTCGCGGTCACTAAAATACAATGGTACCCTGTTTTGGCCACAAACCCATCGGGTATACCCGATTTTGGCCACTGCTCTAAATGTATGCCACGGCCATGACAATCAACCAACCACCGACTGATCGACGGGTTGTTTTTGTTACGTACAGCTTTCGTATGCTGTTTAATACCGTATATACAGTACTCCGAGACTCCGAGTATTTCTGCCGTACGTACATACGCATTCGCGAAATGCTCTCGTGCGATATTTAATCCGCCTACAATTAGCAGGGGCGTCAAGTAGCAGCAGGTAAGAGACGGGCATCACAAGCACCGAAGAAAAAAATAAGCATCCACCAGTATATACGTTCAACAACTACTGCTGTAGTACGTAGACGTGTTCGCGTAGATCTGCCCGCTCAGGCGAACTTCCTTAGATGTGCCCGAACTGAAAATAGAACCTTCCTAAGCACAAGATGGCACACCAACCAGGCATGCCTCTCGTTAGGGTTAGGGTTAGGGTTAGAGATCCGGGTCGGGGTGGTGGCCGCCGTTAGCCGAAGCCAAAAATAAGCTCACGGTCGGGAACGAATGCCTTACAGCTTCGTGACAAAACCCTTCCTCATTACAAACAGCATAATTTTATTCGGGCACGTCTGAGAAGTTCGCCTGAACGGGCAGATTCGCGCCAGCTGTACGTAGACTATAGCAGGCAAACGGTATGGTTGGGTTCGTGCCGTGGGCTGGCTCTCGAGCAAGGCTTATATATATATAAGGCCTTGGGGCTCAAGGGAGGCCCTACGGAGCCACGTAGCCCTGGTATAGTACGGCCCCATGTGCGATGCCCAACGCCTAACAACGTGTTCTGTGTTGAGGTGAGACGTGTCAAACAGCAGAGAAGGGCTTTGTGTGCGCCTGTCAGTCGTCAAGTCGGCTGGCGAAGCGCCTGGCGATTATTTCAGGTATACTGCCTGTATTGCGGCTGTGTAGGAAGTCGCAGAGCCCTGTGTGTGCGCCGACTCGCAGGTATATGTACCAAAAAACCAAACAGCAGACTATTCTCGACGTTGGAGAGATGGAGAACAGCAGCGCGAGAGGTTGAAGGTTGACCACAAAACGGGTTAAATGGGTTTGACGTTGGACCGCACACGGTAACAAGGAAGGGGAAGGGGCAAGCAAGGTCGGAGAGTACTGCTGCCTCACTACCTTGTCGTGGCTACGCATGTACCTGGCCTACACCACCCGAATGGGCTGGAGAAACGCGCTATCTACAGAGTGATGGATCGCTACCGCCGTACTACTCTCTCTCTGTCTGTCTACCTCCGTCTCTCTGACCTCTCGTCGATCCCTCGTCGTTGATACAACAGTCGCCGGTAGAGCTGTGGCGCGGTCGAAAAGCAGTACACAGCAGCAGCAGTAGCCGAAGATGACGCTCACCCCACGCCGCCCCATGGTTTTCATCGAGAACCAGCCCACCAGAAAACCGAACCTCAATAAGAAGCCGACAGATAACAGCAACGTGTGAACTTTTTCACCAAGTCTCGGTACCGAGGGAGCACAGATGGGCAGCAGAGAACAACAGAGAGAGTGCACTTCTTCGAGGATATTTCTAGATCGGAGGGTTTCCGACAACGAGTAGGCGTGTTCAAACCGGGCGTGCATATCATATCAATGATGCCTAATGTGGGTTCTGTCCCGGTCCCTGTTCCCATCCATGACCCGAAGAAGACAAGCTTCGATTGCTGTGCAGCTCACCCTGCTGCTCCATTGCGTTGCAGCATTCGCTCCGACGTCACTTCCCACCGCGACAGCACAAGCATCAAGACCGGCCTCGACCTCGCACAGCAATTGCAACAACAATAGTGGCAGGCAAAAGCCAGCAGCAAATCAGTCATTCTTTAGATCCAGCTGGCAAGCACCTGCAGTCGACACCGACACCGCCATGGCAGCCGCCGCGGGGGCTAGCTCTGGCTCGCCTGACCTCGAGCTCAAGAGCGAAAACACATGCTTCGGCGGGAGGCTTTTGCGCTACGTTCACCAGTCCACTGCTACGAAAACGCCCATGACGTTCTCAGTGTTTCTTCCTCGTCTGGCGTCCAAGACAC
>MEHQ01003881.1:667215-683527 GCA_008828725.1 Saccharina japonica | reverse complement strand
CACGGGCGGCCACGATGTCCAGCCCCTCGCCCTGCTCCCCACCCAGCCCCCCCCCACCGCCACCGCCGCCGCTGTTATCAAATTCGAGCCAGCCTGCTCGGCGTGCGGCCCATTCCGACTCGGCGTCCAAAAAGCGCCGAAATCGACACAGCACTCGAACTCGGCCGCCATCGTCGCCGTCGAGGTCGTCCTCGTCCTCGTTGTCGTTGGTGGTGGTGGTGGCGTTGGTGGTGGCGTTGGTGGTGGTGGCGGCGGTATTGTTGGTGTTAGTGGTGGTGTTGGTGTTGTTGCTGGTGTGGTCTTTGGCCAGGGCTGCGGTGGCGACTTCATGAGAAGGAGTACCTGGAGTGGGGGTGGTGGTGGTGGTGGTGGTGGTGGTGGTGGCTGGTGAGCTCGGCTCCGGCAAACCAGCTGTCGTTGTAGCGGGTGTCGCTGTAGATATCGCCGCTGCTGCTGCTGCTGTTGCTGCTGCTGCTGCTGCTGTGGCTGTTGTCGCATTAGGCAACGGCGCAGAACCAGGCGGTGTTGGGGGTAAGATGTCGAAACCGGACCTTGTTGTGCTGCCGCGACCGCCGCCGCCGCCGCCACTGCTGCTGCCAGTGATGTTGCTGCTGCTGCTGTTGCTGCTGCTGCAGCTACTTATCCGTATGGGCGGTGCACCTGTCAAATCGAGCACCTCGACGCTTGGCGGTCCGGAGGAGGGTGGCGAGTGCTGTGCCCGGCCATTGGTGTGGTTGTATATGGTGGCTGCCTTGCCCACGGGACGAGGTAACGCTGCTGATGATGGGGCGGCAGGAGCAGCACCACTGGCGGGGAGCTCCGAATTTTCGACTCCGCCGAATTCCGTCGGTACTACTGTCGGGATCACTGACGCTTGACGCGGGGCTCGAATCTGTCGAGGCGGTACTTGGTATGGTGCGGTATGGGACTGCTGTTGTGCGTCCTCGTCGCTGCCGACTGTTGCTGGTGCTCCTGGCTTTACTCCGCTCGAGTCCTTGCCTCGAAGCGTTGTTGTCGTGCAGTTTGTGTCAAATGTCAGTGCAGCTGCAGACCGACTACTACCATTGGCAGTGCTTGCATCGGAACCTCCGGGACTCTCAGCGCCGAAAACTGGCGCAAGCTCTCGGAGGATATGTGGTTGCGCAGGGTTCTCCTGCTCCATCTCCGCGGTGGTTGTCCGCGACCTGCGATCGACGATTGACAGAGGCCGTCTTTGGTTTACAATCGAAGAGCTAAAAAGGTTGGCGAAGGGAGTTCCAGTACCAGTATTGCAGGCGTTGTACATAGGGGCAAGTATGAAATTTGAATTTGAAATAGTTATAGCGCGCAGACACCTGTGTTGCAGTGCCCACAAAACCAAAAAAAAAGTCTTGACACAGAGACACTGGAACCACACCTGCCCAGTTTTTTTTTCCTGTAGGACATTCCGTAGTTCTGCTCTAGCTCCGAACTTTCCCATTAATCCAATATTTGGCAAGGCAGATATGAGCTCCTTGGTGCACTCCCGTGAGTGTGCCAAAGCGACAGCAGTTTCCGCGCCCTCCTTCGATGCGGACCTCGTCGCTGAAAATTGAAAATGTGGTTCCACGTAAAGCTCAGTACGAGTACGTCAGGCGCTTGCGCACAACGCAGCTTAAATCAGCGTCCTCCACATTATCGCCGGGTGCTAGCGCACAACGCAGCGTATATCACCTAGGCTCAGCAGCAGCAGCACAGCAGCAGCAGCACAGCAGCACGCTGCTGCAGCAGTCCTCCACGTTATCGTCAGGTGGCTGCGCCGTCGCTTTGCACAGCTGCACTTCCCACTTCCCATGTAAAGCTCAGTACGAGTACGTCAGGCGCTTGCGCACAACGCAGCTTAAATCAGCGTCCTCCACATTATCGCCGGGTGCTAGCGCACAACGCAGCGTATATCACCTAGGCTCAGCAGCAGCAGCACAGCAGCAGCAGCACAGCAGCACGCTGCTGCAGCAGTCCTCCACGTTATCGTCAGGTGGCTGCGCCGTCGCTTTGCACAGCTGCACTTCCCACTTCCCATGTAAAGCTCAGTACGAGTACGTCAGGCGCTTGCGCACAACGCAGCTTAAATCAGCGTCCTCCACATTATCGCCGGGTGCTAGCGCACAACGCAGCGTATATCACCTAGGCTCAGCAGCAGCAGCACAGCAGCAGCAGCACAGCAGCACGCTGCTGCAGCAGTCCTCCACGTTATCGTCAGGTGGCTGCGCCGTCGCTTTGCACAGCTGCACTTCCCACTTCCCATGTAAAGCTCAGTACGAGTACGTCAGGCGCTTGCGCACAACGCAGCTTAAATCAGCGTCCTCCACATTATCGCCGGGTGCTAGCGCACAACGCAGCGTATATCACCTAGGCTCAGCAGCAGCAGCACAGCAGCAGCAGCACAGCAGCACGCTGCTGCAGCAGTCCTCCACGTTATCGTCAGGTGGCTGCGCCGTCGCTTTGCACAGCTGCACTTCCCACTTCCCATGTAAAGCTCAGTACGAGTACGTCAGGCGCTTGCGCACAACGCAGCTTAAATCAGCGTCCTCCACATTATCGCCGGGTGCTAGCGCACAACGCAGCGTATATCACCTAGGCTCAGCAGCAGCAGCACAGCAGCAGCAGCACAGCAGCACGCTGCTGCAGCAGTCCTCCACGTTATCGTCAGGTGGCTGCGCCGTCGCTTTGCACAGCTGCACTTCCCACTTCCCATGTAAAGCTCAGTACGAGTACGTCAGGCGCTTGCGCACAACGCAGCTTAAATCAGCGTCCTCCACATTATCGCCGGGTGCTAGCGCACAACGCAGCGTATATCACCTAGGCTCAGCAGCAGCAGCACAGCAGCAGCAGCACAGCAGCACGCTGCTGCAGCAGTCCTCCACGTTATCGTCAGGTGGCTGCGCCGTCGCTTTGCACAGCTGCACTTCCCACTTCCCATGTAAAGCTCAGTACGAGTACGTCAGGCGCTTGCGCACAACGCAGCTTAAATCAGCGTCCTCCACATTATCGCCGGGTGCTAGCGCACAACGCAGCGTATATCACCTAGGCTCAGCAGCAGCAGCACAGCAGCAGCAGCACAGCAGCACGCTGCTGCAGCAGTCCTCCACGTTATCGTCAGGTGGCTGCGCCGTCGCTTTGCACAGCTGCACTTCCCACTTCCCATGTAAAGCTCAGTACGAGTACGTCAGGCGCTTGCGCACAACGCAGCTTAAATCAGCGTCCTCCACATTATCGCCGGGTGCTAGCGCACAACGCAGCGTATATCACCTAGGCTCAGCAGCAGCAGCACAGCAGCAGCAGCACAGCAGCACGCTGCTGCAGCAGTCCTCCACGTTATCGTCAGGTGGCTGCGCCGTCGCTTTGCACAGCTGCACTTCCCACTTCCCATGTAAAGCTCAGTACGAGTACGTCAGGCGCTTGCGCACAACGCAGCTTAAATCAGCGTCCTCCACATTATCGCCGGGTGCTAGCGCACAACGCAGCGTATATCACCTAGGCTCAGCAGCAGCAGCACAGCAGCAGCAGCACAGCAGCACGCTGCTGCAGCAGTCCTCCACGTTATCGTCAGGTGGCTGCGCCGTCGCTTTGCACAGCTGCACTTCCCACTTCCCATGTAAAGCTCAGTACGAGTACGTCAGGCGCTTGCGCACAACGCAGCTTAAATCAGCGTCCTCCACATTATCGCCGGGTGCTAGCGCACAACGCAGCGTATATCACCTAGGCTCAGCAGCAGCAGCACAGCAGCAGCAGCACAGCAGCACGCTGCTGCAGCAGTCCTCCACGTTATCGTCAGGTGGCTGCGCCGTCGCTTTGCACAGCTGCACTTCCCACTTCCCATGTAAAGCTCAGTACGAGTACGTCAGGCGCTTGCGCACAACGCAGCTTAAATCAGCGTCCTCCACATTATCGCCGGGTGCTAGCGCACAACGCAGCGTATATCACCTAGGCTCAGCAGCAGCAGCACAGCAGCAGCAGCACAGCAGCACGCTGCTGCAGCAGTCCTCCACGTTATCGTCAGGTGGCTGCGCCGTCGCTTTGCACAGCTGCACTTCCCACTTCCCATGTAAAGCTCAGTACGAGTACGTCAGGCGCTTGCGCACAACGCAGCTTAAATCAGCGTCCTCCACATTATCGCCGGGTGCTAGCGCACAACGCAGCGTATATCACCTAGGCTCAGCAGCAGCAGCACAGCAGCAGCAGCACAGCAGCACGCTGCTGCAGCAGTCCTCCACGTTATCGTCAGGTGGCTGCGCCGTCGCTTTGCACAGCTGCACTTCCCACTTCCCATGTAAAGCTCAGTACGAGTACGTCAGGCGCTTGCGCACAACGCAGCTTAAATCAGCGTCCTCCACATTATCGCCGGGTGCTAGCGCACAACGCAGCGTATATCACCTAGGCTCAGCAGCAGCAGCACAGCAGCAGCAGCACAGCAGCACGCTGCTGCAGCAGTCCTCCACGTTATCGTCAGGTGGTTGCGCCGTCGCTTTGCACAGCTGCACTTCCCACTTCCCATGTAAAGCTCAGTACGAGTACGTCCGACACAATAATCGCCTCGACCCAGAGCTGATATTACCTAGTCGGGTTAAGTATCGAATGTGTATAACTTTATCTAGCCAAAGGCTACAGAGTCAAATTTCTATGCCAGGTGTAACATGAAGTAGAGGGATTGATGGGCTACAGAGCCAAATCGTGTTTGGAGTTGAACTAAGTAGGGGAGGGGATTACTAAAAAAAGATGGAATTAGACCTCGAAACAGAGTTGAAAGGCAGGGGATTTGGGAAATTAAATAATTTCCGCGACAGAGCCCAGTAACTAAAGTCACTGGGAAAAAAAAAAATGTACCGAAAAATCTGGACACTGGACAACTGGACACAGGATCAGGCAACAGGCAACGCGGTGCGGTGGTGCCGGGTGCTAGGCGTTGGGTGTGCTGGGGCTCGCAAAAAGAGGCGCATCGTGATTTCTTCGGGTGCTAAACACCACCGACTAGGTCCTCTGGAGCCTTTCCGCCCATAATTAACGCTCGCGGATTGCTGTGACGCTTCGCTGTGGGTGCTATTAATACAATAAATGTAAAAGCATCAAGTTGCGAAGAATACTCGCGCGCGGTGCGTCAACCACAACAACAGCACAGCAAGGATATACTCGTAGCATCTACCGTACCCAGTACGCTATAGCACGCCACCCGTTCTTCGCGCGATGGAGTTTCCTCCGGAGTTTCACGACGACGACGACGACGACGACGACGACGATTACTCGTACGAACTTCTTGCGCTCTTGGCCATCACAATTGCGATGCTCGCCAGCGAGAGGGGCGAGCGGCAGAAGCAATTGAGGCACACACTCGCCGCATGGCATACCGTCATGGCGCAGGTCGAAGACATAGCAGCAACGGATGGCGAATCGGGGCAGGGTTCCTGCAACGACGACGACAACAACGCTTCACGAGTCAAGCGCCGGCGGTGTGTCCACCCAAGGGCAGACTTCCGCGCGTCGCCATGGGCTGTCATGCTCCGCTCGGGGAGCCTCGCAGACAGCACGTCGAGAGACGCAGCGCTGTTTCGGCGGTTGTTCCGTGTCCCGCACGTGCTCTTCCTGCAGCTCGTGGGGCTGGTGGAGGAGCGCGAGTGGTTCGCGCTCGGCCGCGAGGATGCTGAGGAGCGGCAGTGCATTCCGGCTGAGCTGCAGGTGAATCACACACACTACTAATATCAAACATTAGCATTCCAAAGTGCGTGACGCATACGAACTGCATACACATACACAATGTACATTGAATGCACTGCTCTACGTATGTACAGAAAGGTACAAAAAACAACGGTCGCTATTTTTCATTTTAAAATTCAAAGTAATAACCGGCGGGAGCATCGCATGAGGCCGTGTCTTAACTTCATTCGATAGCTTGGAATGGCTGGAACGGAACGAGACTATTCGCGTTCGTTCGTTCCATTCCATGCTGTTTTTGCTGTTTGTGTCCGATCGAATTTTTAGGCACCCGATCCTGGAACAGGCCGCAACAGAAAGTAACCCATGAAATTTGCCTCGGGACTGTGTAGCTGGACTCTAGGACAGGGGTACCGTCACGTAGGCAGCGAGTGCTCCTGGTACAGAGGATAGCTTCACACGCAAATAGAGCGCCTGACATGCCTCAGACCAAGCAGTGCTAGCCGTCCAAGTGGCAGCCTCGGGACAAGTCTAGAAGTTATTATATCGCCGTGGCGGCTCGACGAGGTATCCTGGTGCTTCTGTGAACATCGGTCCAGCGTTTTTGCTAGATATCTATGGCCACAGTCTCGTTCGCCACCCGAATTTTTCCCTCGTGAGCCTCCTGTACAGGCCATGGCCGTATCGCGTGACTCCTACCGCAGGCGAGACCTGTGGCGTCTGCACGTGCTCCATCGCGTGCTCCCATGTCATCTCATTTTGCCTCATGCCCTCGTGGGCCTCCCAGCAAATGTCGCAACCAGTTGCAACATTCCAGCACCAATCAACCTCCGTAAATCTCGTTCCAAGTGGGCCGTTCGGTTCTGCTGAAACAAGGATTACTGTTTTGACACATACGCTTCCTCTTTACAAATTTACGGACAGCTTGGAACGCTTGGAATCTGTTCGGTGTTTTTGTTTCTCAATATCCAATCAGCACCACTTTTTCAGGCAAATAATTTTACGTTCGTTCCGTTCCAATGCCCGCGAAGTGAAGTTAAGACACGCCCTGATGGATCAAACCAACGTGATCAGACATACTCGTACAGATTGGCTATCTAGACCGGGTATAACCGCACTCCTACCTCGTACTACAGCAGTAATACAATGCCTGATATGAGTTCGCGGTCATCCTGGTTTCATACCTCGAAACCTGGCATTAATATCATGTTTGACACCCTCCAAGTCAATGTGCATCGCAAACTACAACAGTACAGTGGGGGTCCCCCAATAAGGCGGTCTGAGTAAGGTGGTCCCCCGATATAAGGCGGTCAAAACCCCTTGGCGCGACTGGGGAATTGCACTCATAACCTGGAATGAATAAGGCGGCTTCCCTCCATAAGGCGGTCCTATTGCTCTGGCACACCACCGCCTTATTGGGGGACCCCTGCTGTACATCGTAGATGACTCGTAAACAGCTATAGAAAGAAGAAAACCCGGGGGGGGAAGGTTACGCATGGTATCTTCTCCCCTCTTGCGGCGTAAAGATTCAGTGTGAGTGCCTCCTCATCATACCTGGCAGGCGTTACCTCTGTCTTAACATAAAATAAGTATAAGGACCGCTGGGCATTCATATTTAAGATCTAAAGTGTCCTTAAATTTCCGTCCAGATAGGTAGTATTTTACAACCACCTGGTATGCTTGCTCCGGAAACATGCTCAACGTTGATTCCAAGTAGCGTGGTTGCACTTGAAAAAGAGTTGTTAATATATGCATGTCATTGTAATGAGGTGACCGAGTAGAAACGATGATAGAAGGGGATGGAAGACGCTGGGATCGTTGCTTGAGCTTGGAAGCAAGCTTCTTCTTCGATATGGAAAGACCTCTTGTTAATATTAACCTCTGTAGATGTAGACTAGGTGAGAGACAAAAGCCTGGATGACGAGGGCCAGAATGAGAAGTGAGCTGAGGAGGGGGGGGCGAGAGTCTGCCTGAGAGCAGACTCTCTTACTCGATCGGGAGATTACAGTACATCCTTGCTAACAACCCGTTAATCGAATAGCTACAGCAGCCCATGGAACTTTCCTATGGTGTTTAGCCATTCTGAAGAAACATCTATTATGTCCAAGGGATAATACCAGATCCTATCCAAGGGGTAATATCGTTCTTGTGTAATTCTAAGCGCTACTCCTACGAGCTATCTTGTCCATAGGAGTCTTCTAGTGCTTAGAACCTTCCTATGGACTTATAAAGCCTCTGTACTACTGCCTATCTGATGTACCCAAGGAAACTTCTGTATACGAGAACAATCTTAGCGCCACTAGGCTTTTCACCTGTATGATATTCTACCAACCAATCTATAGCCATAAGGATACCACATCACATCATGGTATTGCTGGAAAGGTGTGGAAAACGCCGGTAAATACCTGGTAACAGGTATATATATAAGAATCGTATTGGTAGTACTTGGAAGGCGTATCTTAGATAGAAACCAGGGGGTTTCCAGAGCAAGGCAAACCGAGCTCCCAGTCTTTCAGTCTTCCATCCTGGGAAAAGGAATAAAGCTTCTCTTCTTCTATCTCTAAGAAAACAGCACACGTGAGTACCAACGAGTACCTACCTGTTCAATAGGCTGACCTGGCAAGGGATACTCTGTGTCCTTACCCTAATCTTATCACACTTGGCGTCGACGGCAGGACGCGACTTGGCCCACACAAATGAGACGTGCGGTCTCATCAATCGTCTACAGTAGTAGGTACGTAGCGGTATCCCCTTTGGTGCCCCTTTTAAGCGATATAGCGACCAAAACAATGACGACGGCTTTGGCGCTTTCAGCCGTCTACGAGAAGCGTGAGGCGTCCAGCAGTATACGCGTAGGATCGTGGTGCACACGTGCCGTACAACACCTTCATTGCCTTGCAACCATTGCGACTCGGACACCAACCATTGTATTAGTATCATCCCCAAATCACGCAGTAGCCGTTACTACTACTGCTGAAACCGTCATTTTTAACGTCAACTTTCCCCTTTGAACCCCCAGGCGGGTCTTGTCTCCCAGCGGTACTACTGCAGTATAAGCATGTTCCGCACGTGTCGTACCAGCCCCTTGTTGCATACCAGGTAGTGTTATCCTTTTTGGGACGGACCCCGAGGAAGCGACGGAAAGGATGATAAAAAAAAATGGTGTTTACGAACGGCGTCTCTCGCCGAGCAGTAAGGGTGGGATCATGCTGCTTGCGCCCGTGTCATGCGTCTCTTTGCTTTGCAGTGTATCTCGGAAACCAATTTGTGGGGCTCTCCCTCAATCACGCAGTGCGGCTGTTTGCTGTGCTTGGTCACTTTTTTTGTTGTGGTCGATGTTGATGCTTCCCACCGAAAAGTGCCCAGAGGGTTACTGTAATATTACAGGGGAGCATAGTAAATAAAACCTACTGTACATCAAAAACCTAAATATTTTTCTATTTTTACTTCCAATATTTGGTCTTATTTTCTCTGGTTCTCCGTAATAGTACAGGGGCGATCTTACCGATCGTCTGGTGTTAGCTCGCAGCAGTACGAGTGTTAGCATGCCGCGCACGTTTTGTACCAATGTGATGGAGTCCATGCGTGCATGTAGATGGGGACGTTCTTAAAATCCTTACGTAGAAGAAGTTGATGTCACACCTCTCCTATGAGGTGCAAATACATGGTGGATTTAGGGGAACCGGAATAGTAGTGTGCTCGGTTCGCCTCTGCCTACCCCTGCTTCAGACAACCTGCTCCGTGTATCTGCCTCGTGTATACCCTTCGCTTCCCTGGTCTCTGTACCCTACAGGAGGCATGCTCTTGATGGGGTAAATAGCGACAGCAATGGAAGGACTAATACTACGATGGACGAGTACCTCAGCACAGACAAACCTGCACCCGTAGGAGGCAACCCCCTATCACGCCAATCCCTTGCATACCATTAATAGTGTGGGCAATGACACTACGCCATCCGCTAGCCCAGCAGCTCGGGTGCGCCATGTGGCCGACCCTGTAGGCCGACTTGTTTTGTTCCCGTCGATTTTGTTTTTTTCCGTCTGAAGCCCTAAAAGGGTCATAATACGGATATAGTAAATAGTGGAATAGCAGGCTGCTCGTCCTGACGAGCCCTACTTGAACACCGGGTGTACATACAGTATTATATACTCTGCACACCTCCACCCCGATCCCGCTGGTCGCCCTCATCCAAAACCGATCTGATCCCACCCGGACGTGAGACGCCTGCCACGATAGAGGTGCACCATGTTTTTGCCTTCTAAGGGTGGTCACTTAAGTAGCTCTATACTAATAGTAAGTGAAAAAACTGTTTTTGGTGGGAAGCAAAGGTGCTTGGACAACCCCGCGACCTAACGATACAACGAGAAATAGTGCAACAAAAAAATGGAATTCCGACGATTTGGTACTGTACTGGTATACCAATTTTTTGTGGAAAGGCACTCACTCCACGCCATTGCGATGACTCACGTGCGTGTAAACGAACGAACCCGTGTCTGTCTGGTTTTCTGTCGTGCGTATGCTCTACTTTTTGTGTCCGCTACGTATCAGGTACTTGTGGCACGGCCTTGCAGGCGTCTGATCTCCCTACTCGTAAAGTATTTGTGACGTGATGTACTTGTCTTGTAGTAGTTTTGTGACCACAGATGTCCTATCTATTTATCAAATAGGGTACAAAACCAGCACGGATAGCCGGACGCACCAGATGTCGATGGGTAGAAAGAGCCGTTTATTAAAAAACGAAGAACAACATGCACACCACCCTCGCAGGTGCTGGCAGCACTCCACATCCTGGGGAGGGGCATGAGCTGCCTCGACGACGTCTGCCGGATGACCCTCATGACCCACGGGGCCGCCCAGGCGACCTTCCACGAGTTCACGAAACGCCTCGCCCAAGACGTATTTAGCGAGCACGTCCGTCTCCCCGAGGGAGACGACCAAGACAGGGTCATGGCCCAGTACGACCTCCTGGGGTTCCCGGGGGCTATCGGGTCGACGGACGTCATGCGGGTCCGCTGGGGAAACTGCCCTTCCTCGATCGAGAGCAGGTGCACGGGCAAGGAGGGTTTTCCAGTCCTCGTTTATCAGGCGACAGTGGACCACACCGGCCGGGTTCTCGCAGTGACGAAGGGCTTTGCGGGTAGCTTGAACGACAAAACCGTGATGCGCCGCGACAAAGCGATTTCACGTCTTCGATGCTCCGAGATGTACACGAAGAAGGCTTACCACCTCAGGAAGGAAGACGGCACGCTCGTCGAGCACAGGGGAAACTACTGCATTTCGGACAACGAGAATCACAAGGTGAGGGAAGGGATGTCGTGAGCGGTCTGTTCGTGATGCTTGGCGGTTGTTCGTGGTTTTAGTTGTTTCGTTGGGCGACTCTTAAGTTTTCAGTGGCATGGCGAAGGAGGGTGGGTTGTGTTGTTCAGAGCGATTTTTGTCATTTCTTCCTTCCTTCCTTCCTTCCTTCCTTCCTTCCTTCCTTCCTTCCTTCCTTCCTTCCTTCCTTCCTTTTTCCCTTCCTTCCTCAGTTACACAACACGGAGACTAGTCCTTAGCGCGTGTTGAGTGTTCGACACCTTGACCCAATAGCGTATACCTTATGCAACGCGGCCCGTAATCGTCGAAAAACCGGTTGAGAACGCACGCTAAATCCCTCGTTACAGCTTAGTTTCGATATTGTCCCCATGCGGTCCGGAACAAGGCTGGGGAAAATAGTTAGGCTTAGGGTCGAGAGTCAAATTTGGTTCAACCAAATAACATCTCGGGTAGATCACAGATTCTCGCGTCATTATCTAGACCTTTAAGGGCAGATACATTTCTGAGGTGCATGCTTTAGCTCTATGTTGCCTGGTGGGAGGCGTACACTCTGCATGATCTGGCACGTGTTTCCTGGGCTGGGTCTATCTGTACTATGCAGATCTTACACAGCCTCTCACAACGGCAGGTGAAGCACTAGATGATCTGTACTGTACAGATAGATAGATAGATAGATAGATAGATAGATAGATCATTGTTTGTCTGAGGCGTGAACCATCTTTTGTCGAAGCTGGGCCAAGTCGTAAACACGACTCGCGAGCACATTGATTGTTGGACGCCTGCTTATACTCGCCACTCATTATACATACCCTTCCTTGATCGATAAACACCAGGGCTGTAAATCGGGGAGCAAGTTCGATTGGATTTTAATCGAGTTTATCGAAGTCATTTCACCCTTTTTTTTCGGTGAATCGGGTATTAAACTTACCTTTCGATTGATTTGAGCGACAATCAAGTCCCGCCCCCCCGGCTGGTGAGGGGGTCCGTATAGCCGGTAAGAGACGTTACATATACATCGGCAAAACCAACCTTCTCCATGTGGCGATTCCGATGTCGATCGATTTGTATGATCATCTTTGAAACCGATGGATCGACTGCGATTCACAGCCCTATGTAGTACACACTCAAGTACCTGCCGTAAACAAATACACTCTGCTCTGCCCCCCTTCCTCGTGTCCCGATCCCCCTCCCCGCGCAAAACCGGCAGTGGAAAGCGCTCATGCCACCCATCAAGTACCCTTTGTCGAGCGCAGAATTTTGTTGGAGCGCGGCCATGGCCGTTGCGCGCGAGGACATCGGTCGCTTCTTCGGCACTCTCAAGGGGCGGTTCCGAATCCTCAAGTTACAGATCCCGTTCGAAGACAAGGCGGACATCGACAACATGTTCCTGGCGTGCTGCACCCTCCACAACATGCTGCACTCGCTGGGGGAGGGGCTGGACAAGCTGGAGCCCGGGGACGACTGGGGGGGCGAGGACGGCTTGCACGACGCTCGGGACCACGAGCCCGCGTTGGACGAGAGCTCGGTCGGGCGCAGGGGGAGTCCCTTCTATGGAAGGGAGAAGGTCGAGAAGGTTGAGAAGGAGAAAAGGCACTTTACCCTTAAGGAAGCGTTGATAGCCCACTTTGAGTACCGGCTGAACAAGGGCGACATCGGCGTGTGATGTTTTCGGGGCTAAGAGGGCCTTGCGGGTGGTCGCAAGGGGGTTGATGATGTTCAATGTATTTACCCTTACGAGACCCAGCCGTATATACGAAGTAGCGACCTGAACAAACGAAGAACAAAAAGGCAGTCTTTCATCACCCCGTTTAGGATGAGCGTGCGTGCAGGCAGTGGAAGTAGGTGCCATGCTGCGCGCGTGTCGTGCGCCTCCCTGGGTTCACCATGTTGCACCTCGGACACATATCCTAATCCAGTAGCCCAGTAGCCTGGGCTACTGGCCCCAGTAACCTGGGCTAATACCTCGTGAGACCTACGCTGTACTTGCTGGAGTACTGGTGTTTGTTTTCGACCCTTTTTCCCTCTCTGGAGTCTCTAAGGGGTATTATTTCTTTTTACTTTGTCACGTTTTTGGTTGGTTGTTTGATTGTCTGTTGGTTTGCTCTATTATGCTTATTTTATCTTTTTCTTCGTGTTTTCCTTTTCGCTTTTTCTCTTATTTTTCTTCTTTTTCTCTTTTATGCACCTGGATTGCTAGCAGGGTAGGTCTTGCCTGTCGTATGGCATTGCATTGTCTGCTCTGCTTACTGCCCTGCGACGTAGTATCTCTGTGTCGTAGTTTTGTGACCACAGAACTGGTACCTCTCTAGGATGAAGAATCGGCACGGACACTGGGTGTGCTGGATGTCGACGAGTAGAAAGGAAGGTTTAATGTGAAGAACACACACATTAAATAAGTAAAGGCCTAAATAGGTGGTGGTGGTGGTGGTCGTGGGGGGGGGGGGGTACTTCATTTTCATGCATGCCCGTAGTCGTATGACCATAGACCCTCGCATCCCTACAATGCCGGGACGGAGCAGGGGCGTGGGTTTCAGCAGAAGGCAGACATAACGCCACGTTTTGATGTTTTCGTATCGTGTGATTTAGGACAATAATACTGAGAGTGCGATGGTCGTGGTTTTTCGTTGTACAGCAGGTTAAAAGGGACGGTTTATCTTTGTTTGTTTGTTTGTGTGTTCGTTTTTCTTGTGTTCCAAGCATGTGCACGCCAGCTCCGTGTGCAACAGAGAGCGCCTAAAACCATTTCATGCGCCCTATTCAAAGCACAAGTGCCCGAGGCGGCGGATTTTTTTGCTCAGGAAGAGTGGGGGGGGGGGGGGGGGGGGGGAGTCGCGGTAATTCTAGGTGGGAAGTTTTGCTACGGGAACGACAAACATGTGCAGAAATAAACTCCATAAGGGTACGTAGAGCCTAAGGGTTAGGGCGCTGTCATATATGACTGCATGGATTGTGGCATTCCTTGGGGGCGCTGCTTATGGGGTGGCGAACAGCGTCAGGTAAAACGGAACGAGTAAGGCCTACGCGTGTTCGTCATTACAGCGGTAGCTTTAGAACGTATGTATACGAAGTATATAGTCTGGGCTCGAGTTTGCCGTGTGTTTTATGTAATTGATTCTGGTAGCATACCGACGCTGTTTGTTGCGTGCGCGCACTTCATGGCACGTAGTAGCACCGCCTTGGTGTCCGTCTACTTTATGTGGAAAAAAAATGTTGGCTTTCAAATTCTGCTAGCTGGAAAGGGGCGTGGAAAGGCTGACAGCAGTGTAATACCGTCGAACTGCCTGAATTGCACGCCAACTACTGTAGTCCAGTCACCGTGGTGGCCCTTAAGATACTTGTTTTTTGCGGCGGCGGTAGACGAAAAAATCAGCACGTCACGATGCTCACCGTTCTCGCCGTGAGTTCGTCTTCAAAGTATGTCATGGCGTGTGGAGACGAGGACGTACTATCTGTAAAATATGCTACTCTGTGGCTGCTGCTGCTCTCTCGTAGTACAGCCCCCTTGAATGAAGCAGCACGGCACGGTGGCGCGTGAGCATGTGTGAGATGGAAGGCCGCGAACTCACAGGCAGGTCTACGGCCCCGGGGCAATGTAACGCCAATTGAACGCCTTCCAAAATATTTTTGGAGAACAGCATACGCAGCCCTCTGAGGTGGATCACGCGCTTGCCGAGTCAACCACAACTACAGTAGACGCAGGCGGCACCATAGGAGCTGAAAGTTTGAAAGTGCGAACCAGCAATGTGATTAAATATGGCCAGTGGCGAGGATGTTTGCGTCGCAAGGTGTGCCAGGTTCCGAGAACTCCCGATAATCGAAAACTCGACGGGAGTGCCCCTACTTTCGAGTTAAAACCGACACGAACACACGAACACCCCACACACGTTTGGAGTATTGGTCTGGATTGTGTATACCCTTTTCGGGCTAAACCCTTTAAAGGGATTTCCGAGCAATGCCTGCCTCATAGGGGTGGCGCCTTATTTTCTGAGTTGGTCACGTGAGGAGGTCAATATCGGGCACTGGTGCATAATATCGGGTGGTAAGATAAGATACCCCCTCCGACGAATTTTCCAAGAAGATTATTCTCTCAACAACGGGGAGGGTGCGCAAACGCCGACCAATGTGTCTGTGGAAATGGTCTCAACTAGATCTTCCCAACCCCGCCATTGCCGTTGTGTGCGTGTGCCCCCCCCCTACTTTCGGGAAAAAAAAAGTCTCGGAAATTCGTCCCGGGAGATGTGTTATCTCAAGTGCTCAAGTGCTGAACATACGGTATTCACCTACGGAATTTGTCAACGCAGCAAAACATTAAAGAAGCATTTTGTTTTAGAGATTTTGTCTCAGCGCACCTCAACATGATGGGTCCCGAGAGGGGTGACAACGACGTCCGAATTTACCATGAAAAACGAAAAGCCTACATGGGGTTTTCAAGACCGACCTCAAGGAGTGGCGGCCGGAACTCGCTGATTCCCGTCGAACTCTCTTCGGCGAGTTAGAAAAAATATCCTCTACTGTGCTACTTAGCCATTTATTGTTGTGGTATTCGAAGACTATCCTCCCGTGGCCAGCACATATTTGTTTTTGGCGGAACTGCAACCACGTTTTGGAGACAAACTACTTACATTTAGAGTCAGATTGTTTTTTTGCAATGGAAACAGCAGGGTTAAGGTGGCGTTTGCATCGGTTAAATAATTTATCCGCCGTCGGCCATGGGGCGGACGTGGTGAAAGTACAGAGCGGTTGCATAAAACGCAAAAAAAAAAAAACAAGACCTCGACAACGTGTCCTGTAGCAGTAGGGGCGGAGCGCATCGTAAAAATCTTTGAGGTTGGGCAGACCTTGTGTGATTCATGATTATAACACCTTTACACGATGTCCTCAAGTTTCGCACCTTTTTACCATGCATACCAGGGGCCAACCATTTGCTCTACCGTAAAAAACGACCCCACTCGAATTCCAAGCAGCCGCCCCCCCGAAACGCGACTACACTTCTGATTGGGTTATTCGACGTCCATCCGTCATGCGTTACGTCGCGCACGGAAACCGCACGACCTACGCAGGCTGTACGGTAAAAGCCGTACCGCACACATACATATCACCCCCGACTTCTCTTTTTCGGAGCAGGCTCGGAACCGCCGGCGTGGCCCCCCTCCCCGCCCTTCCTCTTGGGCCCTTTTATCGAAAAGCTCTTGGGTCCCTTGATCGATATGCTCCTGGGGGGCCGTGGGGGTCGCCCCTCCTCGCCGCCCCCCTTCCCACCAGCACCGCCCCCCTTCCCACTCCCACTAGCCCCCTTCCCACCCCCACTCCCCCCCTTTCCACCCGCACCCCC